>CATIWR010019894.1:0-34733 GCA_949677035.1 Omphalea diandra | reverse complement strand
TATAGACACACATTATATCCACAAAATATAAATATATATATATATATATATATATATATATATATATATATATATATATATATATATATATATATATATATATAATGTGATCTTAATAATTATATATTTATTACAAATGTTTATCATTTTTTTAGTCTTAGAAAATGCTTATGATGAGTATTTGCCATTACCAATCTAATATTTTGACAACTAAATGATTAGGAGATATATAATATTATCGTATGATTCTGTTTAATTAAAAATTATAAATTAACTAGCTAAAATATACTAAAAATTAAAAATACGCAAAATGAAAATATCTAACAAATTAAAATTTTGATTCTTTATTTAAATTTAATAAAAAAATCTTTAAATAACTTAAGTTAAGATTAATTTAAGAGTTATTAGTTTGATATTCTTATATATTTAATATAATAAATATAATATGATATTAAATAATGACATAAAACTTCTAAATTAATTTTTTTATAACTTTCACATAATAATTTATGCAACGTGCAAAGAAACATTAGCTTAGCTTAGCTTAGATTCATAATTTCATATCCATGTAATAGTAATTTCAGTACCACTCCAATTAAATTCATCCATACACTTTTTATTTTTATTCAATGAAAGAAAATCATTAAATAATATCTTTCTTTGTAATTTGGTTGGTAGGAAAAGTAAAATTCTAATTAATAAGGCAAAGAACAAATCCACTCATGTGAATCAGACCAACTTTTGATGTTTAGGTACTGTTCTAAGTAGCTATAGTAACGCACAAAACTCTGCAATTGTTCCCATTTATTTCTAAAACCAACACAACACAGCCTAAAATAAAATAAAAAAAATCAAAAAAAAGAAATTCCATTAAAGGTGAAAACATTAAATAAACAGGAAGAGGTGTTGAAGAAATTAAAAATCCATAGCATGTAAAATAGACCAAAGCATGGTTAGGAATGGACCACGAGGCCCCTTGATACTGTTTCAGACATAAAAAGTTGACAACAGGTAAGTCATCGTATTCATAATTCATGTATAGGGGTTATATGTATCAATTATATCTGAGTAGAAAGGATGATATATCCCACATGTATCTCATTAATTAGTGCTCAGTTTTTTCGACAAGACAAGAATGTATGGTGGAGAATATGGAATAGCCCAGTAAAATATTTTTAGTACAGCTCAATACCTCACAAATTGATGCTCATTTCCCAGATCAATCGCAACCATTTGATGTCTATTCTACTGGGTCCCACTTTTCGCAGCTCTTTTTCCAAAAGAAAGGCAACACCATTTAATTAAAAATCATTCTCCACCCTTATCTTGTAACACATCATAATAAATAATAATTTATAAACATGTATATTAATAATGCATATTTATTATTAAATCAGGTATTAGTGTGGCTATTTGCCCCTTTTTGTGATTCATCTAATTATTGGCAGCACTATTGAACAGAATGGGACTAAGAACGAAACTGTGTTTGCATATAAGGAAAGAGAAGAAATGAATTTTTCTTATAAAAAAATTAAATCAATTTAATGAATAAGATGGCCTGTCATGCTGGATATTGCTGTAATATTTAATCAGCAATTGGGGTCTACAAAACTTGATGATTGGCATATTACCTGTTCACATTACTCAATAAAAAAATAACTCAGATATTTAAAGGAATTTTCAGAAATTATTCTAATATTTCAAATAATTTCAGATGATTTGAAAGAACTTCGACCCTCAGATTTATATTCTTACTGTCCACGGCACAGCCCTGAACATTCTCGGAATTTGAATTCTTATTCTTATGTTTAATTTGCTAACGGTTTGGTATTCAAATCTCTCAGCCTAATATATATATATATATATAGACACACACACACTGTCGAAAAATAGAAGGAGAAGAAACAAAATTACCAAATTTTTTTGGATTGAATCACGGACTGGGTAGCTCTCTTTAAGACATTTTGCAAATTAGCATCATGCTATCCCTAGGATAAAACTATCCAAAATCAACTATTGTCTCTATTGTCGCCTGCACATGGAGAAGACAGGATACCAACACCCAAAACAGTATGGCTTGACAAATAGAAAACACAGAGAGAAAGATGAAATTTTTTGTGTGTTTGGAGAAGAAGTGGGTATGCTCCTTATATATTAGAGATAATTAATGTATAGTTAATAAGGTGAATTATGAGTAATAAATGGGAACGAAAACGTTAATTTGGTGATAATAAAAATATTAATGTGGAGTTAAGAATTATAATAAAAATATTAAAGTGGGATACGTGTAAAGAGGGTATTTTAGTTTATCATTTTTCAACCTTTGTTTTATAAATTTATTAACTCCAACAATCCTCCATTTGAATTTTTAAAATATTTTTCATCGAGCAATTTAAACTATATATAGAACTATGCATAAGCAAAGGTGTCTTTTGACTTGAACCTTTGCATAATGAAGATAATTTAGATTATGCTAGAGTGACTCGTAGTCTTGAACTCTATCATTAACAATATTTCTCACTCAATCCTACCAGGGTGAAAGTCAAAGCTCATGCTTCACAATCATGCACGTATATCCTAGTATAGTGAATGCTCTAGAGAATTTTAACCATAAATCCATAGGAAATTATCTCGCTCTCTTATTCATGTAGGTGAGTCTATCAAGAGTACTCCTATACCTAGGTACTTTACTCTATATAAAGTATAACACTCGTTAAGAGTTAAAAATAACTTAACTTCATATTGCATCCAAGTTATCGTGCTTCATAAGCAATTAGAAATAAGACTCGACAACAACATGATTCTCTACTTATCACTTCATGACTTGTGATTACTTATTGAACCTATTTCTTTGGATCTCTACTTTATAGGTTGGGTTACCATCATTAGTGACTTATCAATTCAAAAGCATTAGTCCCATTCCTTTTGAGGTATTGAAAGCCTTCTCTCTAGCTAACCCTTTTGTCAAAGGGTAAGCTGGGTTATTATCAGAATGTACATGATCCACTCTCATAACTCCAATAGAGAGAAATTCTTTAATAGTATTGTGCTTATGACATATTTGTCGTCTTTTACTATATTAATAATTCTAAACTCTAGCAATAGTTGTGGTACTATCATAATGGATCCAGATTGTTGGTGGGTATTAGAAATCAAACTCCTTAACAACCCTACTTCATCACTAGTTTTGGGTAGTGCTATCAATTAAGACTTCGTAGGAGATTGAGCCAAAATAGTTTGTTTATTTGACTTCCATGAAATGTCACCTTCAATAATGTTAAATATATAGCTGCTGGTAGCTTTGGAGTCATCTAAAAGGAAATTCCAATCACCATAGTTATATCCTTTTAGGATAGTAGCAAACTTCTGATAATGTAATGCAAGGTTCACTGTCCTCTTAAGGTACCTCATAACCCTTTCAACAACATGCAATACCAGGTCTATTGGTAAACTTGCATAGTAATCCTATAACATAAGCAATATTGGGCTTAGTGCAATTAGTAGCACATCAAAGGCTATCGATGATGCTCACATACTTTGATTGTTTAACACCATTGTTGGTATTCTTAAATAGATTTACATTAGGATTATAGGGGGTATATGCTAGTTTACAATTAAGATCTTCTCAATATAATAAGACTGATCTGAAGAGAATTCATTAAGATTTATCTATAGAGAATCATTCTTAGACCTAGTGATTTTAATTCCAAAAATTACATTTGCTTCACCATGAACTTTCATATCAAAATTTGCATAGTAAATAGATTCCACATCATTCACAACATGGATATTAGAATGAAAAAAAAAAAAAGCAAATCATCCACGTAAAGACATATAATAACACAAACATCATTCTCTGATTTATAATAAATATATTTATTGCTTTGATTTGTTTTAAAACCATATGAAATAACAAGATTATCAAAATTTTCATGCCACTGTTTAGTGTCCATTTCAAACCATAAAGAGATTTATCTAATTTCCAAACTTTATTTTCTTGACTAGCTACCACAAATCATTTGGGTTGGTCCACATAAATCCATTCTTCTAAATCACCATTTAAAAAAGCAATTTTAACATCCATTTGATTCGCTACAAGATCATAAATAACAATAAGAGTAAAAAAAAAAAAAAGACACAAATAGAAGTAAGTCTAGTAACAATTGAAAATGTATAAAAGAAATCCATGTTTTCTCTCTATTTGAACCCTTTAGTTACAAGTCTACCCTTATATTTATCTATAGAACCATTAGGTTTTAGTTTCTTTTGAACTATTTATTTACATCTTATCATTTTGCAACCTGGAGGTAAATCTACTAAATGCCAAGTTCTATTGGACTCTAAAGAGTCCATTTCATCATTAATGGCCTCTTGCCATAGGTCAAATGTATAAAAGACAAGGCTTCTTGTAAGGTATAAACATAAAAATCAAGACCAAAATTCTTAGTAGTGCGAGCTCGTTTACTTCTTCTAGATTCACAGTCTAACTCCTCATTGGTTTCATCCATTCTAACTAAAGGCAGATCATTTAAAGTTGAGCCCCCACTATTCTTAGATTTAAAAGAAAATAAGTGTTCTTAAAATTCGACATCATTAGATTCAATAATAACATGATCATTCAAATCACAAAATCTATAAGCTTTACTAGTTACAACATAACCAATAAACACACATTTATATGTTGTACTAATAAGCTTATTTTCCTAAATAAGGAATTCTAACATCAACTAAACAACTTCAAACCTTAAAATAAACATTTGGTTTCTTGTTTTTTAAATTTCATAGGAAAAATCTTACTTTTTTATTTTTGGAATTTTGTTAAGCACATAACATACAATTAAAAAAATTTCTCTCCACCGGTGAGAAGTAGCACCAAAATTAAGTTATGTTGCTATTACCAATTCAGTAAGTGTCCTATTTTTTCTTTTAGTTTTTCCATTCATTTAAGGTGCAGTTTGCTCATAAATTATTACATGATCTCTATAAAATTCAATAAAATTACTAGATTCATATTCAACACCTTTCTCTTCCTATTAAACTGATTCTCAATTTTAGTGACATAATTTAAACATTTTAAATGCATCACTTTTATTTTTCATAAGATATATAAAAGTATGATTAAAGCAATCATCAATAAAAGTAATAAAGTATCTCTTATCATTTCTAATCAAGACACTATCAAGCTCGTAAATATTAGAATGAATCAAATCAAGTGGTTTGGATTCTCTAAAAACTAATTTATATGGAGTTTTATTAATTTTTGCTTGACTATAATTCTTCTCAAAATCATCTAAAGACAATTTAGGTAATAATTTTAGATTACTTATATTTTAATGATACGTGTGTTCATATGACAAAACCTAGCATGCCATCTATTAACAAAAGACAACATATAGGCAGAAGATAAAACTTTACTTGCAATAGCATTCAACTTAAACATCTCATCAGTGGCATAAATTCAAAAATCTGATTCAAATATGAGAAACCAATATGGAAATTAAAGGATAATTAATTCAATTAAATCAAATTAGGATCAAAGTTTTTAAAATTTTTAAATTTTTGAATTGAGTTGGAATATTAAATTTTAAAATTTGATTGATATCCGACCGATATATATATATATATATATATATATATATATATATATATATATATATATATATATATGAGAGAGAGAGAGAGAGAGAGAGAGGTATTAAGCATAATGTAACATTACCACTTTAACTTTAGTTTGTTTTTCACTTCCTTTTGTGGGCCATTCCTTTTTGTTTATTTAAAATTTTGGGCTGTTGTTTTTAATAGTCAAGCACTACAATGTTAAAACTAGAAAAAAAAAAATTATGAGCCTAAAACTCATTAAAAGACCTTTCATAATATTATTCTATTTCCTCATTTTGTTCACTGCAACTGTCAGTCTACCATTATTTCACCTTTTAATAAACTTCTTCAATCTTCATCCTTTAAATTGATTTAATCAAGATCATATAGGTATGTTTTTAAATTATTTTCAATATTTTATTAACTTAATCAAAATTTATTTCCTTATAAACATTGAATTTTTTTTATTAGTTAAAATTATTGCTATAAAATAACACAATAAATAAAAATTGAGAATGCAATAATGTTTTTAGACCTAAGTTTCTTTAATCAATTAAAATTTATTTCTACCAAACAATATAATATAATATAAAAGAGAATATGTATATGTAGGAAAATTAACTGTTGAATTGCTTGAGATTGTAATACAAATTATAAATAAAATTAAGTATGATGTATTATCTTTTACATTATGTGATCGAGGCTCAAAATTGACTGTTGAATTTATTTTTCTCTTTGAATGTTTACTCTTCCTTTATTTTTATTTTAGAAAAAAAATATAATTGCCTATTAAGAATTTATGACCATTTTTTACACTCATCTTAATGTTTTGGCACTCATCTTAGGAAACTAGTTGTGCATTGACACTCGTTAAACTAAAATATATATGTTTGTGACTATCTTATTACCCTCTTAATTTTAATGTAATTTATCATTTTTTAATCAGATGTCAATAGCGTGTGAGAGCACAGATGCCATGATTAAGGATCAAAGTAAGGATGTTATCGCACTAACTAGTGATCCTATTAATATGACTTCAAGTGAAATTGATCAATTATCAAAAAATAAGACTTCAAAGGGTGAGTCATTCTAGAAAACCATCTTGGGTGTGGGAGCATTTATTTTAGTAAGCTTGAATATGAAAATAAAATAGATCAAAGGGTTGCATGTAATTATTTTGGTAGAGATATTGGTTGTGCAGTCTTGAGTGGCACCACTGTTTTAAGCAATCATCTGAGAAGATGCAAAAAAAAAAAAAAATCCTAATAATGTGCATAAGAGATAGAAGATTTTGGCTTTTCAACCTCAAGGCAATACACATGAAGGGACTACCATCACTAACACACTTTGAGTTTTTTATCAAGAAAAATGTAGAAAGGCACTTGCTAGAATGGTTATTATGGATGAGTTCCCATTCAAGCAAGTCGAGCATAGGGGATTCCAAGATTTTTGTGATGAAATGTGATGAAAATTTGTAGTCCCTTCACATAGAATAGTTGCTAAAGATTGTTACAATCTTTATTTGCAGGAAAGAAAGAATTTGAAATTAAGAATTTATCTTCAAACGTATGTCTAACTACTGACACCTAGACATCATCTCAAAATCTTAGTTATATATGTCTTACTACACATTTTATTAATGATGAGAGGAAATTGTGTAAAAGGCTAATAAATTTATGTCTAATTTTGTGTTATTCTAGGGAGATAATTGGTAGGGTGGTTGAGAATTGGGGAATAGATAAAGTTTTTACTATAACAATAGACAATGCAAGTTCCAATAATGTAGGAATCCAATATTTGAAAAGAAGACTTAATAACTGGAAGGGTAGTGTCTTGAAGGGTGAATATTTGCATGTCAGATGCGTTGCACATATTTTGAATCTCATTGTTAAAGAGGGACTAATGGAAATAGATTATTCAATTGTTAGAATTCTTTTTGTAGTTAAATATGTGAAGTCTTCACCACCTAAGTTACAAAAATTTAAGGCTTGTGTGGAAAAAGAAAAAATAGAAAGCAATAGTTTTGTTAGCTTAAATGTTGAAAGAAGGTGGAAGTCAACTTACTTGATGTTAGAGTCAACATTGAAATTTCAAAAGGCATTTGATCTATTGGAAACTCAATGTAGTACGTATGTGGATGAGCTTATAAGTAGTACTAAAAATAAAAAATAATAATAGTATACCTACTGAAAGTGATTGAGAACATGCTCGTAACTTATTGCCCTTTCTTAAGATTTTTTATGAAGCTACATTGTTCTTATTTGGTTCTCTTTTTATTACTAGTAATGAATATGTAAAGAAAATATATGGCCTTGGGATGATAATTTCAAGAAAATGTGATTATGGTGATGCCAGTTCAAAATTGATGGCCTTGAAAATGAAAAGGAAATATGACAAGTATTAGGCTAATGTTGAAAATATTAGTCTCACATTATTCACTGTCACGGTACTTGATCCTTGTCGAAAATTTGAGTATGTGAATTGGATTATTAATGCTGAGACAACTGTTGTGTTGCACAAAAAAGTAAAGGAAACTTTGATTTCTACATTTTCTTTCTATGAAACAATCCATTCACCTCCTAGTATGAAATCAAGAGACAAATTTCAATATTTGAGTGAAATGAAAATTAAAAGTGTCAACAATGTTGACAATTTTATAAACTCATTGTTTAACAAGAAAAGGCTAGTCAAGGAACTACAGGAAGCAAAATTGAGTTAGATAAATGTTTGGGAATGAATATGAAGTTATAATGATAATAATTTTGATCTATTGGCTTGGTGGAAAATATATTCCATCAAATATCGAGTGCTCTCTTTTGTGGCACAAGATATATTGGCCATGTTGGTATCTATTGTTGCATTTGAGTCAGCCTTTAACACAGGAGGTCCTCTTTTCATAACTCTTTAACTCCAAAATGGTTGAGACTCTTATTTGTGGACAAGATTGGCTACGAAGATCAAATACTCCGATATTTCTAGGAGTTTAGATGAACTTGAAGCAATTGAATTAGGTGAGATTTTATATTGCTTTTCATATTTGTATTAGTGTTATTAATTTATAGTACATTTAATATATATTATTATTTTCATATCTCTAATCTAATTAATATTTTTTTTTATTATGATTCTTTTGTAGAAATGCCAAGTTTAGTTGAACAACGTCATCTTCTCAACATTGATAATTAAGAGGCGAACTATGGAAACATTATTAATTATTTTTATTTATATATTATTTATAATTCTAATTTATCTTATTAATTTATTACACAACATATCCAAGGATAATTATTTTTCTTGATGCCATAAAGAATGTTCAATTAACTTAGCGAAGCACCAATCTTCAACAACTTATTAGAAGTTAGATTAATAAAATAATTTTGAATTTATATGCTTAAAATTCTATTGTTATTGAATTTATTATTTGAATAGAGATTTACTTTTATTATTGTTGAAACATTAGAAATTATGTCATTGAATTTTTTAACGATAATATTTTTATCATCATTTGCTATTTGTTATTTCAATATGTCTATTTATTATGAAATGCAATTTCATTAATTTATTTTTTTATTTAATTAGGTAATGGCATATATTATATGAAAATTAATTCAAATTTCAAAGTATAATCCAAAAAAATTAGAATAACCGATCTGTTAAAGTTGGTTGTCCGATTGTATGGATATCCAATATTTTTGGATCAATTTAAATTTTTTAAATATTAATATGTTATATTTGAATCGAACAAAAAAAAATCATATAATCGGATATCCGATCCGTGCCCACCACTAATAAAAATATTATTTTTAGTTAAAAAGTATAAATCAACCCCAATTGTTTGAGTAAACCTAGCACTACAAGAAATTTGGTATATTGTGACAAAAAATTATGAAATTTCAAAATTGTGACAACTTTGCAAATATATTATAATACATTTCTAGAATATAACATAAGTGCTACATGTATCTATGTGATTAGGTATTTATGACTTGATTTTGAGTAATCTTGATTAATTCAATTCAATTTTGAATATTCGATATGCTACTTTCCTAGTGTCATAACCGTCTCATTTACTCAATTTTGAAAAATTTCAAATAAATTCTCTATACAAAAATTTCAATATAAATCTATTTCATTTTAGATATTCAAATCGATTTGATTTTTTTGAAATTTGTGCTCAATCCTATTATATGTTCATAGTCCATCCGTCCAAAGCCATTTTTAATTTGTACAAAAAGTAAGAAGTTCAATTTTTTCAATTAATATCACTATTTTAACCATTTCCTTACTACAATACTCTTGTAGACTTTTTTAATGTAGTGCATAATAATCTAACTATATGATAGACTTGTTAACTCACAAAAAAAGAATGAAGATGATAATTTTTGAAATTTAAATAAAAAATATTTTGTATTGGAATTCAAAAGAATATATATAGTAAATTGTAATTTCAAAATCAAGAAAGTGGAAAGTAATTATAAATGTTGATATTTATGTTAGCTAATAAAGAGTATTTTAGATATTTAATCATTAAATTAATAATTAAAAAGAAAAAAATTATCTATATTTTTAGATAGATCAAAAAGAAAAAATAATTTATCAAAATTGGATGAAGGAAAAAAAAAATTTTTATTGACAATTAATAGTTTTGAGGCAACAAGCTCTTTAACTCAACATGGCCACGTGATTTTAAAATTACCTACCATGTGGCTTTAAAATTTAATGATAAATTTTAATTTCATCGATAAAACTCCTCTCATTAAATCGTTGCTAACCCCTTGCCACATGGCTAATATTATTGCTGCTTCTCTCAAAGATGGAATATTAATTCGTTATTAATTCCTTCACAAATTTGGGTGCCATCGGCCAATGCCGAAATTGCTGATTGTATGCCAATTTGTCGCTAAAATTTATATCCAATCCATCGCTATTTCATCGCAAAATTGCTCAATTTTGGCACCTCAATTAACGAAGGATTATGAAATAGTCACTAAATGTTGTGTTAGGTCCATCACTATTCCCTTACAAAAAGAAGCATCAACTTTGGTTAGTTTTAGTTTTCAGTTCTGTCATTAATTAGTGATGAAAATTTTTCAATAACTCCATCGGTTCTTATAGTGATGTGCATAATGATAATGATGATACTTATAGAGTTGGATATTTCAAGTTGATTAAGTTGACACTTCAAATAAAATAAATAGGAAGAAAAAAGCACCATTTCTAATCTATATGAATATATTATATATGACTCAAAAAATATTTTGAAGCTTCCTATGGAGATACGGCCTTATATATGATCACACACTAATGTCATGACACAAACGAGAGATCTAACAAAAGAATGTGGAAAAGGATGACCCATCCTTTAGACGCTTAATACGTAGAGGTGTCAACTTTTAATTTAATCAGAAAATTTAAGATATATTTATTAAGAAACAAAAAAAAGAAATCTGATTCGGCTAAAAATTGAAGGACATTTTATGTGACCTTCATAAATTTTAGGGTCAATTTCAAATCTAATCAAACCTAATCAGTAGACTAACCTAAATTAACTCAATTATGAGACAACTCGAGGCAACATAAATTTGACCTAATTCATATTATTAAAAATTTTAAAATCATAATGTTATTTTCTTAAATTAGAAGTCAAAACCATGAATAATCAAATTTAAAATGGAAAATAACAAAAAAAAAAAAGTAATTTGAAGTCTTTTATCCACATTAACCGGATAATCCAATTTAATCGTTTGGAGCCCAATTCAATCTACCATAAACAAGTGAAAGAGACATGACTCATCTATTAATTTATGAAGAGGAATCACAAGTAGGGATGACCAAACATCTATTAATTTATGAAGAGGAATCACAAGTAGGGATGAGCAAACAGGCGGTTAGGTCGGTTTAGTTTGGTTTTTTACCAAATTTTAATAAATCGAATTTTTTATATTTATAATCAAACCAAATCGAAATTTTTGAAAAATCGAATTAACTGAACCGATTAAATTAAAATTTTTGTGTCTATAAACCGAAGCGAACTGATCTTATAAAGTTCAATTCGGTTTGGTTTGTTTCAATTAAATTACATATATTTTAAATCTGGTTCAATTCAAATTGATTTGATTTATTTATTACTTCTCTTAATTCGGTTTTTTGGTTTTCTATCTAAAAAACCAAACCGAAAACCAAAAACCAATTTTTTTTAAATTATAACTAAACAAACCGATTTTATTAAAAAATCAAATCGAACCAAATCAACTCAATTCGATCTATTTTTTCGATTCGATCCGGTTTTTGCTCACCCTAATCACAAGTACAAAGAAAACTGAAACTTTCCCCTTTTAATTTGTAACCTCACTTTCCAAAAATTTCAGAGTGAAACGTCACCTTAGGTATTCAACGCTCTTTTCATTCTTTAATTAGCTTTTGCGTCTTCTCCATCATTTTGGAAGTGATAGGACATTACTTCTATGAAAGGTGATTGTAACAAGTATTTGAAGCCGCATGAGACGCTTTGAAAAGTCTTTCTGAAATTTATTTTTGAGAAATATCTCCATAATTGGTAGAACAAGTACATCAACCTCTCATGCCACACCCTTCACGACTACAACTATGTATACATAAAAATTTCCCTTCCCCTCTCTCTGAAATTAAAGAAATAATAACAATAACTTCCTATTGGTTTAACAACCTTGAAATCTTTTCAATTTTAAGAGTGACTATTTGAAACTCGATCAGAAAATTTGATTCGAATTTGTTTGAAAAAGCGACTCTAACTCGATCAGAAAAATTTAAAAATGATTCAAACGCGAAATGATTTAAAAAATTGTATTAAATAATCAACACAAGTAACCTTATTTAAGTTATAAATTATTTAAATTTTATTTAAAAATTAAAATAATAATTTTTTATGTTTTAAAAAAAAATCAAAATCATGAATGACCTGATCCAACCTTATCCAAAACTTGAAAAATGACTTAAAATTTTTTTTTTTCCACATTGGCTTGATGACCAAAACCGACCCGCTTGTAATCTAAAATAATTTGTTTCGAATCTATAAAAAAAATAGTGATTTGAAAGCGATTTGATATAAAAAATAATTTGATTTAAAATTGATTTGATTATAACCTACCTAATTATTTTACACACACACACACACACACACACACACACACATATATATATATATATATATATAATGAGTGAATAAAAAATATTTTCATAACATACATATATATAAATCCAACTTGATATGTGAATTAATAGTCAATATTAAATAGCTCATTTAAAAAGGTTTTTATAATATTAATATTATATTTATTTTTTAAAAAGTGTTCATTTACATGAAGTTGATATTCATAATTTCATAAAAATAAAATAGTTGAATAAATTCATAAAATTAGTAATTTAATTTTAATTCTATAAATATTTTTTCTTTATATATAATAAAAAAATATATTTATGTGAAGTGCAAAAATATGATTAATTAGTAATAAACTATAAAACTTTATTTTTGGTTTATACTATCTTTTCTTACATATTATACATCAGAAATCATTTTTTCCTTGGTACATCAATGGAAATGAGTGAAACTAATCCATTAGCTCAATGATTTAGAAAGAAAAAAAAAAAAGAAAGTATGTTTCAAGCCAAGTTCATATCTAACTACTAGTAATGTTTAAAATATAATTTTGGAACTCTAACTTTATTACAATATAATTTAATTAGAGTAATGACTGTTTTTACCTTTTGGGCATACATGGAAAATTAATTGTTCATTTACAGGACATTGAAGCTAAAGTATAGGAATCAGGATTTAGCAAGGAAGATGATCATCACAACGAATTAATTATTTCCTGGAAAGTTGAGGATTTATTTCACATGATGAAAAGAAACTCGCCTTTCAGATTTTTGAGAGTGACATATCTCAACCACTGACTGTTAACTATTTTGAATGCTAATTAATTAGAACATCTAGCCATGACTTTTAGATTTCAGGCACCATGTTTGTCCCAATTCACCAATTACTAAAAAGTCCCACGTTCAATACATTCTTTTATCATTCCGCAAGGTTGCAAGGTTTAGTCCAGTTTCATCAACTTGGATTTATGGTGCCAAAAGGGCTTTCAGTTTCCTCCTCCAACGGGTAGAAAAGGGTCCCAATTCACCAATTACTGTACAGAGCTCTAAATAATATGCAATGCCTGAAAAGGTTATGAATTGAGATTTGTCTTTGACAATGTCGTAGCATCATGCAATTATGCTTTAGAAACCACCCCCCCCTTTTGCTAAAAAATTTAAAAATTAGGCGTAATTTTTAAATATATTTTAAGTTTTATTTTCTATCAATACAGTGCACAAATTTATTCTTTTTTCAAATTTATTCTCCAGCTAGATAAATTTTAATTTTAATTTTTTCAAAATTATAAATTATTTTTGTTAACAAAAATACAGAAAATTAATTTCTATGCTGCTTCAAAAATGAACCTAAATAGCCTGAAAATGAATTAAATATGTGCTAAACCTAAAAATCTAAGGTTTTTGAATTAATTACTGAGAATAATAAGCTATTAAGTGTTTGGGTCTTAAAGATTTATTTTTAAATTGAAGACAAGTGTAAAAAGATTTTCTAGACTAGAAAATTTTAGTTGATTTTAATTTTTTTGAAAATTAAAATTAGAAATTACTTTTTAATAGAAAAATAAAAATCATATTTTTATTTTACTTGATAAAAAAACAGATCTATTTAGCTTGAAAAATAAAATTATTATTCTAAGTAGAATTAAAAGTTAATTTTGGATCTGATTTGATCAATTAAAAAAGTTGAGGGACTCCAATATTTGATCAATTAAAAAATAAAATTTATATATTTTATTGATAAAAAATAAAAATTAGCATATATTTAAAAATTATGCTCAGTTTTAAGTTTTGTTTGGCAATTTGTCCTATTAAAAACAAATAGTTAGTACAACCTAGCTTACCTTTAATTTAATTTGTTGAACTTGATCAAAATTGTTGGAAAAAAAAATTCTAAAACTCCTTATTAATGCCTTTTTATGGTAATGGTAATAAACTTAACTAGGATTGGTGGTAACTTCTTGAGTATCATAAAGGATACCTTAAGTTCCATATTATAATGGAAATAATGTTAATTTCTAATTTTCATACATAATTTATTTGATATTTCTATATAATATAAAAATTTACATATCTAAAATAATTTCTTATATGTGAACATTGATAAAGTTGTATGCACTATGAGAAATAACTGGATTTGCAATGAAATTAGCAATAAAATTTTTTACTATTAATTAGCAATTAATTCACTTCATATTAGTGATAGATTTTAATTCTATCACTAAATAATACATCAGCAAATTTTGGTTTAGATTTGCAATGAAATTAGTGACAAATTTGCACCAAATTAGTGACGGAACGTATTTCCATTGCTAAAGTTAGTGTCATTTTAGCACATAACAAGCTGCAATAGATTTAATGATGAAATATTTCATCATTAAATTAATAAAAAATATTTCACTGCTAACTTAGCGATAAATCCAGTCCGTTACTATGGATTGTCGACTATTAGTGTTTGTCACTAATTAGCGATGGACACTAAACCGTTATCGACAGACTCATCTATTGGTGAGAGTTATGTGTTTAATTCATAAGTTGCCTCTCTCTTCCCTTTCCCTTTTCTCCTTCTTGATCCGCAGAAGTTATCTCTCTCTCTCTCTCTCTCTCTCCTCCCCCCACCTTTTCCAAATTTTGTTCTCTCTCTCAATATAAAAAATTAATATTGATAATTTTAATTATTGAATGTTATGTTAAATTGTTTTTAATTGAGTTAGGTTATTTTTAATTATTAAATTTATGATAATTTTTTATATAGTATATTTTATTTCTTGTAATTTTAGAAATTATGGAATTTTAGTTAAATTATGGAATTAATATAATTTTAGTCAAATTATGCTAGAAATATATTAATTTTTATAATTTTAAAAATTATGAACTATGAATGGTAATGTTAATTAGGTTATAAATTTGTTATATAATTTATTTTAATTTCTATAAATTTAGAAAAATTATGAGTAAATTATATAAATTTGTAGAATATGTTAAATTTATGTAACTTTCAGTAACTTAATTTATTCTACTTAATGTAATTTTTTTTAAAAAAATATGTTTGAATTATTTTAATGTATGTAATTTGTTGAACTTATCTAATTTACAACAACTATACATAATTTATTAAAATTAATATAATTTTAGTCAACTATGCTATAAGTACATTAATTTCATTTTAAAAAATTATAAAATATGAATTTTTGTATTAATTAGATCATAAATTTGTTATATAATTATTTTAATTTTTGTGAATTTAAAAAATTAGGATAAAATTATATAAATTTGTATAATATGTTATATGTAATTTTAGATAACTTAACTTATTATATTCTATTGAGTGGTGGTAAATAGTTGTGTTAGAAGTGCATTTTGATATAGAATTTACTTAGTATTGAAAGATATTGATAGAGATTTAGTTGAAGTGCTTGTTTATTGCAAGGACAAAATTTATAGATCTTATATCGAGGTTGGTATGATTTGATTATATAGAGACTGCTGAAATTTTATTAAAACATTAAGGAAAAGTCTTAGACACTCGTTTAATGAAGTATCCACGTTAAATATGAGCACTAACTTGTGCTATCGAACAGCCCGAAAATATATTATATGAACAAGTATGGTGACATGACTCATATTACTTGAATGCTTGTGCATGAATTTTTGTAATATGATATTATTCTCCATATGAATATTGAAATAGGTGTAGATTAACATGATTTTGTTCACAGACAAAATCTCTTTATTCAACTTTAGCGCCAACATTTTATCAGCCACATTTGAGATTCTATCCTATGAAGATTTAGTTCTTAATCTTTTTTAATAGCATCCTATAATTGAGGAACTTACTATTTTGCATTAGACATACATTTGGAATTTGGCATCTCTACCACCAGGTAAATGTGCAATGGGTTTTCATTAGATTGGTAAAATCAAAGCCAAGTTTAATACATTTGTTGAGAGTTACAAAGCTAGACTAGTTGCTAAGAACTACTCATAAGAGTATGGTATTGATTATAAAGATAACTTTACTCTTATTACAAAAATGATTATAGTTTGCACTCTTACTAAAGTTACCTCTACTCCTCATCGGGACTTATCTTAAATGGATTTGACAAAAAAATACCTTCTTGTTAAAGGGATCTTCAAGAAAAAAATCTATATGTTTCTTTCTATAAGTCTTCCTTACCAACCTAATGAGCTTTACAAACTCAAAAAAACACTATGCAGATCAAACAAACTCCTAAAGTCGTTATGAGAAGTTCTCTATTGTGATTACCTCACTTGATTTTTATTCTAGCAATCATCTTTCAATTTTGTTTCTTATATGTACCTTTAATAATTGTCTTTTGCTCTCTTTATAAGTTGATGATATGATTATTACTAGTGATGATGTTCATGTGATTGTAGGAGTTAACTCATTATTTTGTAATGAAGAAGTTGGATCTATTACAAATTTTGTTAGACATTGAAGTTGCCTCTTCTCCATTTGATTTTCTTTTCTCTCAATCTAAGTATATATCTAAAATTTAAGTATGCTCACCTAATGGATGATAAGATTGTTGATAATGTTGGACTAGGTTGACCAAGCTTAGGTCAAAGGTCTCTTTTGATCTTGACAAAGTAAAATAATAAGTTCTAACATTTTTTTTTAAATGTTGATTTTGCAGTTTTTAGGATAGGTTTGCATTAGAAGTTGGATGGGAGTCTAAATTTTAAATATTATGAAAGGCATACCAATTCACGGTCAAGAAACTATAAATCGCGACCACAACATTGTAACAGAAATGGATGAACTTGAACCAGGCGGATTTGTGGAGTAAATCGTAGTTGTGACCTTGCCTAGAAAGACATGATACTCAAACAGTCTTATTCGCGGTGACAAAAGCATTCTTAATCTCTATCACAATTTTTGTAGTTGAATGGAGGATACCAAGTCCGCAACCAGGGCTTGCCAGGTGTCCAAAATAACCGTTGACATATCAAAATTTGCAAGGGTGAAATAGCTTTCGAGACCACAACCTGTTGAAGCAATTTCTACTTTCCCAATCAGAAGGATTCGTGGTCATAGTCACGTCTAAGAAGAACTTGAATCACGACCGTAACTTTTGGTTGGTTAGATGAACGCAACGACTATTTTTCTTGGAAGACGAACAACAACATGCCACATGGACTAGTTGTTAAATACAAACAAGATTCTCCACCACATTTCAGCTTTCTTAGTGCAAAATGGCAATTTGCTACCGTGACATGCCAATCATGATCATCAAATTAGTCTGACAGACATTTAATGCAAAATCTGTCTAACTTACCTTTGAGATTTAGACATAATTTCTTTGTAACATCTCTTTGATAGTTGTTGTCTATAAATACTCTATCAAATAGACATGAATGCAAGAAAATAGTATTGAATATAGTTAAACTGTTGTAATTTTATTTCTCAACCTTAAATTCTTTGTATGTGAGTTGATATTGTTGCGTATAAGGATTAAACACCATTGTAATTAGGTTAGAGAGTTAGCCTAGTTGTAAAACTCTTATAATATGTTAAGTGCGAGCCTTTAGGAAACACTTAAGAGGTTTTTGCATGAGAGTTAAAATATAAGTTATAAGATTGTGTGTGAGCCATAAAACACAAAGTGTACAAGTTTGGTGTAAGCTAGAAAACACCATTTAGTGATAGTAGAACACCCAATTGTGAAGAATTAGGGAGTGGATGTAAGGTTCACTAACACTCGAACCACTATTAAACAATGTATATTCATCTCTTCTCTTTCTCCTTCAATCTTTATTTTCATTATCTTTCCTCTAAATTTTTTTAAATTCCCACTAAGTCAACCCGCCCTTTTTGGTGCATAAGGGCCAACATGTGATATCATATCCAAGTTCTCATTAAAACTCTTAATTGAGTGAGAAATGACATATGGTACAAGATGGATCTGACTATACACATTGAAAGTATAGGATGAAGATATATTTGGACAACGATGTGGTGGTCCTTTAGGATATTGTGGCAAAAGAATGGAAGCCTCTAAAGTGGTTGATGGAAGTAAAGAGTTAATCCCAATGGAAGAATAGGTAGAAGTTCATAAAAGATCAAACGGAAGAATAGGTGGAAGTTCATAAAAGATCAAATGGAAGAAACAAAAGGGCAATGATAATCATTCTAATTCTTTATCAAGGGAGGACATATGAAGTGTTCAACTTTGTCTCACAACCCATGGAATTTGGAAAGCTTTGGAGAATTACCATAAAGGCACAACCTTGGTGAAATCCATCATATTGGAGATGTATGTGATAAAATGGGAGCTATTCATGATGAAGCCAACGAAAACATCATTGATATGACGAATAGACTTTTATCTATCATCACAACCATGAAGAAATTTGGTAGAATACTCACCAATCATGAGGTAAACACCAAAATACTTAAATCCTTACCTCTTAAGAAGTTTGGTGCCAAGGTATGTAGTATTCAAGACTCAAATTCATAAATTGAAAAACTACAAATAGATGTCCTCATAAGCAAGCTTCTCACTCATGAGCTAGCCTTAAAAAAAGATGAGGAGATTAAGAAGATGATAGGGCAAAGGGACAAGATTGATAAAATAGAAAAGAAAGCTTTAGCTCTCAAATCCTCATCAAAAGACAAAGAAGTAAAGGTTGTCTCAAGTGATGATGATAGTGAAAAAGAAGAGGAGGAGCTAGCCATGCTTTCTAGAAGAACCAAAGAGCTTATAAGAAGAAGAAAAGATAGAAGGAACTTCAAGAAGGCTTCTGTCAACCTCAAAGAAAAGAAAAGAAAAGTGAAGTAACATGCTATGAGTGTGGCAAGCAAGGCTATATCAAGTATGATTCTTAAAAAGAAAAAGAAAGGGGACAAAGAAAAGAATAAAAGTTTCAAAGCTACTTGAGATGACAGCTCTAATGAGGAGGATTAAAATGAGAAAGTGGCAAATCTATGTTTCATGCCACAAGATGACTCTTCTAATGAGGTAAGTTCTTTACCCCATTCTAGTGAAAATTATGATGCATTAGATGATGTAGATGATAAGCTCTTAGAAGCTCTTACTTTGAGATGTGACAATATAAGTCACAAATGGAAACTTACAAAAAGAAACGATCAAGTGAGTTTAACTAATTAGATGAGCTTGTAAGTGAATTGAGGACTTCAAATGAAGAACTCAAAAAATTTGTTGAAAGTCTTACTAAATCTTCCTCTTCTCTAAACTCCTTAAGAAAAGAAAATGATACCTTAAAAAAGAGGTAATTAAGCTTAAGAATTCCATTTCTAAGTTTCACAAATGGAAGGAAGCTTTAGATACATTAATTGCATCTCAAATACCTCCTTTAGTAAGAAATAGTCTTGGGTTCAACAGAGCCTCCTCATCATCTACTCCCCCTCTCACTGTTTTTTTTAAAGCTTCGGTACTTTAAATATCTAGTATTAAGGTAGTTGGAAGGAAAAGTGCTCACAACACTAAGCCACCAAGGCACATCAAGGCTCAAAGACTAAGCCTAAAAAGGTTATTTATCCATTCATCTACACTAAGAAATATGCTCACCCAACACACACAAAAACTCTTTTCTACTCCTAATCACTCATGCACATGTTCACACTTACATCATCATAGTATAAGAAGGACCCCCTACTCATATTAAAGTTATGCATAGGAGAAAGACTCACAAGTCTAAACTCCAATGTCATTAGTACATGAAGTTTGGTCATAAAAACATCTTTTGTTATATTAGGAAGGCTAACGTAAAATTAGAGGACCCTTTAAAGCCTAACCCTTAAGGACCCAAGTATGCTTAAGTACTTAAACAAAAGTGATTTGTTTGTGTTATGTAGGATTGTACAACAACCACCAATGAAGACTAATTGGCATGTGAATATTAGGTGTTCAAAGCATATAATAAGCAACAAAAAGCTATTCATAGCCACAAAAGGGAAGAAAGGTGGCAATGTCACTTTTGGGAATAATGCCAAGGGTAAGGCAATTAGTATTGAAACAATTGGTAAGAATGGTTGTTCACTTATTGATAATGTTCTTCTAGTAGATGGTTTGCAACACAATTGCTTAGTGTAAGTCAATTATGTGATAAAAGTAAAAAGTCACCTTTGACCCTAAAGTGTGTCAAATTACCACTTTAGTGGATAAAAAGGTAATCTTCAATGGTGAAAGCAGGGCAATACCTATAGTTAACTTAAACAATTTGGCTAATCAATCTTTCAAGTGTCTTGTGTCCCTTAGCAATAAGGCTTGGCTTGTCTTGTGTCCCTTAGCAATGAGGCTTGGCTTTGGCATACAAGACTTGGTCAAGCTAGCATGAAGCTCCTACAAATGAGAGCTAGTGGAAGAACTTTCCAAGCTAAAATTCTCAAAGGACAAGACTTATGGACCACGCCAAATGGGAAAGCAACATCTATCTTCATTTAAAGCCAAAAAAGTTATAAGTACATATAGACCTCTTCAACTTATCCATATGGACTTGGTTAGACCTTCTAGGAGTGCTAGTTTAGGTAGAAAGTATTATGCATTTATCCTAATTGACAATTACTCTAGGTTTACTTGGATGCCCTTTCTAGCTCGGAAGAATGACACTTTTGATGCTTTAAAAACTTTTGCAAAATGAGTTCAAAATGAAAACAGTTACTTCATTTCTTCTATAAGGAGTGACCATGAAAAGGAATTTCAAAAATGAATATTTCAAAACTTATTACCTAGATAATGAGATTTCTCATAACTTTTCAACTCTTAGAACACCACAACAAAATGGTGTTGTAGAGAGGAAAAATGGAACACTAGTAGAGATTGCTAGAACCATGCTCAATAAGCACTCCTTGCCTAATTACTTTTGGACCGAAGTCATCAATACTTCTTGTTATATCGCTAATCGTGTTTTCAAAAGACTCATTCTCAACAAAACTTTTTATAAGCTTTAGAATGGTAGAAAACCTAAGATATCATAATACCCAAAAGTTTTTGGATGCAAATGCTACATCTTAAATACCAAGGAGAACCTTGGAAATTTTGATTCTAAGACAAATGAAAGTGTTTTTTTAGGTTATTCCACCTCTAGTAAAGCCTATAAGGTATTCAATAAAAGTATTATGGTTGTTCAGAAGTCAATGAACATTGCGTTTGATGAATCTAGTAAGTTTGATCTTGAAAAAGGTTCTTGAGGTATTCAATAAAAGTATTATGGTTGTTGAGATATCAATTTTAAGTATAAACTTGAACCCGATCTGAAATATTTTTCGTATGCACTACTCAGTGAGTGACTCGAACTCGCTCGAAACCTGATAAAACGCATTGACTCATAAATTATCTTACCCGAAAATGACTCAATCTAAAACAATCTGACCCGTTGCCACTTCTAGGTAGAATAGTCTTTTTTGTTTATTTATTATATGCATATAAGTTTTTCTTTGTGATTATATTTTAATTTTTTCAATAAAAAAACCTAACCTCCTTTTCAGGTTTTTTCATATCCTTTATAATTCGTAATCCAATTTCATTTGGTTTTAATTAAACTGAATTGGTTTGGAATCATGCTAAGGTTAGGACGGTCATCAAATCATAAAGAGTGAGGCCAACAGGTGATAGGACAAAAGATGTAAGATCGATCAAGAATCTGAAAGATAAGCCCTCTCTTAGAACCACGAAATTCCAAAATTTTTATGCATTTATTTCTTAACACATAAATTCATAAAACATGTGTTGCTGTAATGTCGAGATCATAGTGCATATTTTCTAATCCATTATTTATATATAACTCGTTGCTAACTCAACCATAATGTAAAAAAAATTTATAAATTTTTTTAATTAAAAATATTTTCTTTATTTTTATATTATATTATATTTAATATATAAAAATATGAAAAAGAATAATCTTAAATTAATCAGCTATTTTAAATTTTTTCATCATTTTATTTAAATAAATAAATAAGTTTATTATATTCAATATTTTTGTATGTATTTTTCTTTTTTTATATTTTTAGATAGTTATTTTATATAGTTTTTTCATTACATAATAATAATGATAATATTTTATAATTTTAAATTGCTTACTTGCCAAAGTATAGATTTGATAAATAATAAATACTGATTATCAATAATTCATAAGACTAGCATTAATTATATTTGTTGATCAATAATTTGCGCGTTAACAAGCTACATTTAAAACATTATTTAAATTATATATTAAAAAATATTCATTATAAAATAAGTGAGTAAGTAAACAAGTATTTATTTTTAAATAAATTATACTATAGAAATTATGAAAGTATTTCAATTGCTCATTTCATAATGTTTTAATAATTTTTTTTATACTTTTTCTAGTTACATAGTTTTTCATGAAAAGTTATTGATTATCGGTAAGTCGCAATCATTAATTCGTGGCCCAAAAGTCTTATCTTCAAACATGAGCAAAGTACCTCAAAATAAAAAGCAAAATTGGGAAGCACCACTTGAAGAGCATATGGTTCTAAGTTCGAATTCTAAAGGCTGTCGGTCAGTCCATAATAATAAATTAAGGGTGGAAATTGAAATGGTTGAAGCAAGAAATCAACTATGATTTAACAAGCCTTGTCACTTCATAGTTTGCAAATTTCCACATCTTGAGGATATTCTATACCTTGTTTTATTTTATTAAAGTAAAAACAAATCAGAGGAAATTTTTTCCTTATTTTATTCCCTAATATCAGTGCTCATGGTCTTTATCAAATCGAAGAGGGGATTCAGTGCATTAAAGAAAGCTTATCATTTATATGCTGTTTGACTTGATTTTTAGTTCTAATTTAACATCAAATGGGAATTAATATTGCAATATCTTAAAAAATAAAAAAAGGTATATAATAATGATATTTTTCCCTTAATACAAAATTCCATCCTTCTAAATTCTCTTAATTCAATGAGTAGATGGAGTTGAAGATTTGCATCTTTTACATTTTTTCTGAGTGATTATTTCGTAGTATATGAGATTAGAAGTTCAAACTTAACAGCTTTCTGAATCTCTTTTTTTTTTTTTTTTTTGTAAGAAATACTATAAAGAATTATCAAAATAGTTTTTCCATTTTGCTTACTCTTTTGTTGTTCCTTTTATTAGCATTTGGAAATTAATATTGAGTAATTTATAGAATAAAGGCTTATTGGACCCTAAAACTCAAACATTGTTAAGTTTTGATAAAATTGATTAATCCTTTTAATTTTGATGAAATTAGCCAAAATTGATAAAATTTTAACTAATTTAATCAAAATTCAAATTGCTCAAAATATAATGACGTATCACGTTAAAATATTGAGTTAAAATAATATTAATTGATATTAGTAACTAATGTTAATTAATTTATTAATTTTTTAATAGAAATTTATATCAATTGGTTTGTTACTTCACATGATATATCATTATGTTTTGACTATTTTGAATTTTGGCTAGATTTGTTAAAATTTTGTCAATTTTGACTAATTTTATCAAAATTAAAAGATTGAATAATTTTATCAAAATTAAAAAAAAATTTAAATTTTAAGGATCAATAAACCTAAAAAAATAACTAATGTCTTAAAAAAAGAGTTTGTACCTCTTGATCCAATGCAAAGTCTGATAAAAACTCATTTAAAAAAATTGACTCGATTTGAATCCCTCTCATTCAACTTATTGATCACCTCTACATAGAAGTCATATGATTAACAAATTGATTAAAAAAAATTACAATATTAGAGTTGTATCTCCACTTTATATATATATATATATATATATATATATATATATATATCGCTAAGTGTAATATGAAAGGATAAAGGTTGCCATGTGTTCCTTAAAATGAAGTATCGAATGAATCGATAGGCCAAACGGGTGAAGAACTGAATGAATAAAGATCACATGACCGAACGAAGATAAAGTGAACTTTCACCCAAATGGATGAACAAAGGTATCATTTATAATATCCCACAAAAGGGTAAAAGTTAACATTTGAAAAAGGCAGTTACACAGTATGTTCTCATCCAAGTTTCGCGGGTAAATAAGGGGGAAATTAACAGACATTATTTTAGGGAGACAATTGAGAAAGATACAAAAAAGGGCAAGGTGTAAATATATCCACCATCTTCACAAAAAAGGTACATTGCAAACTAGGGTTTTACTCATTAATCAATCTCATCTCTCAATTTTATAAGCTTTTCACAACCTTCTTTAACTTACACATCAGAGTGATTGTGAAAAATATAGTACTCCTCTAGCTTGCATTTGTCCATTCTTAGCAAGTCATTTGTCCTTAACATATTAGAGAGCCATCAATTTGTGTCATTTATGGGAAGCTTTTTCATTGTTTAATCATCTTTTTCGTGAAAAGTTCTCATATTTACTATTAAAAACACTTTATTTGTGAAACTTACTCTTTGATCTTAAAGGAAAATGGTTGATCACTCTAGAAATGCACCACACCTTTCCTAGGAAGAGCAGAGCTACTCAAAGTACACGTCTTGTAATCACCTACCAAACCTGGCGGCTATAACTGCCGTAAAAAATGCATTAACTCATTTTTAGGAAGTCTTGGCAAGGACCATGAAGACAACCTTGGACTCTTTTAATACGCATATTGCTAGAGACTTGAATGCCAATATAATAGCATTCAACAATCCATTACCAAACCAAGGCCCTCAAGTAGAGCAGTCACCCATGCAAGCCAATCCACAAGTCTCTAAAACAACCACCCAACATAATAGGACTGAAACATTGGCTTAAGAAATGCCCAAAATCAATTTAAATGATGAGGTAGACTCTTAGGATGAGTAATCTAAAGCAAAATATGGTTCAGTCAAAAAGTATTTAAAGGCCTTACCCTTGGCTTAAGACATCATACAATAGAAGTTTCCCACTAAATACAAGCTTCCTACCTTGTAAATGTATAGCAAGACAGGTGACCCCCACACACATCTGTCTACCTTTTAAACAATGATGTTGTTGAATGACATATAAGACGCCATATTGTGTAAGGTTTTTCCTACTAATCTAATTGAAACAACATAAAGGTGGTATCTTCAATTACCATTTAGCTCCATCAACTCATTTAAGGAATTAGAATAGGCTTTTTTGGCATGATTCGTCGTTAACATTCATCGCAATAGGAAAACTAGTTGTTTGAGATCTTACGAACAAAAAGAGGGGAAGACCCTCTATAAATATATTGATAGGTTTAACAAAGAGGCAATGGAGATAGAGTCCATAAATGTAAAGACAGTCGTGGAGGCCATACGGTCTAGAACCATATTCTGGTGCTTAAAGGACAAACTTCACACCACAATAATCAACTTTTATTCCGATTTAATCTTTATAATGCAGAGATACAACGAGCTGGCAAAGGAAATAATCATGAAAGCTAGAATAACAAAAAGAACCAAGAGAAAATATCTGATAATTTCAATCGTCGAGCACTCCAAACCTTTATGCCTCCCTTAAATCGAACGAGGAGTAGCGAAGATGCCCAATTCACTCTGCTCAATAAAACTAGAGGAAATGTTATCTTTTGGATCAAAGAGAACAACACTAACATTAAATACCATTGGAGACTAAACCCTGATAGGGTGACTAAGAGGGATAAAACACTTTTTTGCAAATTCCATAAGGATCATAACCATGACACAAAACAATGTTGGGACTTGAAGAAAGAGGTTGAACAACTTATATAGATAGGTGTTTTCCGAAAGTTTGTAAAAGACGATAAAGGAAAATGACCAAGTGAAGATATCACCAAAATAAGAATGGATGATCGACCTCAAAAGATAGTTGGGGTATTAATGTGATTATGGAAGGAGAACAACCAAACAACTCAAAAAGGAAATGTAAATATTTGGATGTTTTCGTCAACGAGGTAGAAAAGACTAACATGTCTACAGTCACATTTGGCCTTGAGGATAATGAACGTGTAGACAATCCACACAACGATGTATTGGTAGTAGAGGCAACACTTGACAGATATTTAGTCAATAGCATGTTAGTAAATGGAGGAAACGTGATGAACGCTCTAATAGAGCAGGTGTATAGAGACATGAGAGGTGTGCCGTCAAATCTCAGAAGAGTAGGAAAGGCCCTTGTACGATTCAGAGGAAAGCAATTGAAGTCTATCAACACTACTAACCTTACAGTAGAAATGACAAACCTATTCTGAAAGGAAGTTGATAGCTAGAGCCTTATTTTATGTCATAGATGAGGAATTCCCATATATTGGAATCCTTAGGAGATTGTTCTTGTTTGAAATGGGAGTTGTTAAAAGTATAAGATGTTTAACTATAAAGATACATACATCTAAAAGAGTGGTAACTATTCGGGGAAGCAAAAAAAAAAACAATGGAGTGCAACCACCTAGCACTCCAACAAATGCCCAAATGAGAAATGTTTGATCCAAAAATAAAGAGAACATTCTAAACCAATTGGTAAGTTAATTGAACTAAAAATTTCAATTAACAAAGTCATTGAGTACAGTGCAAATATGAGCCAGCTAACAACTAAATGGCTAATTAAGGTCATTTGAGAGAACATTGAGACATTCGCCTCCAAGGTAAAAGAGATACTAGGGATCCATCCTTCAATAGCATGTCATAAGTTGAATGTGGATCCTAAAGCGAAGCCAGTAAAGCAAAAGAAAAAAAGCAATGGGAGAGAAAGTATCAAAACTTTTAAAAGTAGGTATTATTACATAAGTAAAATTTTGTGAATGGATGACCAATGTTATTATGGTCAGCAAACCAAATGGAAAATAGAGGATGTGCGTCAACTTCACGAACTTAAATAAAGTGTGCCCTAAGGATAGCTACTCGTTGTCGTACATCGACCCACTGGTAGACTCCACTGCTTATTTTTCTAGGTATAACTATTTGGATATAGCACAAGGATACCACTAGATACCAATGGATCCAGAAGACAAGGAGATGACCTTTGTCACCAATCAAGGAACATATTGTTATACTAAGAGAATGTAGGAGTGACTTATTAACGGCTCATAAACTATATGTTCAGAGAGCATATCGGCAATAATGTAGAAGCATATATGGATGATATCATTATTCAAAGAAAAACTAAAAAATCCCATCCGAATTATTTACAAGAAGTGTTTGCTATTTTGAGCAAGTATGACATGAAGCTAAACCTAAAAAAGTGCACCTTCGGAGTCACAGTGGACAAATTTTTAGGTTTATGATTTTTGAATAAGGCATCAGACAAACCCTAAAAAGATTCAAGCAATCCTAGACATGAGACCTCCCAAAACAATTAACGAGGTGTAAAAGCTAAATGAAAATATCACAATATTAGGGCGATTCATTTCCTTTTCAGCAAAGAGATGTATGTCATTCTATAAAAGTCTAATGAATGTAAAGCATTTCAAGTGGTTTGAAAATTGCCAAACAACATTTGAAGAACTCAAAACGTTCCTTACCACCCCTCATCTCCTAAGTAGACTAGAAGCAACAAAAACTCTTTATGTGTACCTAGCAACTAGATAGGAAATAGTTGCCTTTGTCTTTCCCTGAGAGGAAAATAACAAATAATACCTAATCTACTACACCAGCAAAGTCCTTCGTGGGGCCAAAACTAGATATCCAAAATTGGAAAAGCTCATTATGGCCTTACTAATCACTACAGGAAAGTCGAGACCCTATTTTAAGACGCATTCCATTGTGGTGGAAATAAATCAACCCTTATGCAAAGCTCTTCGTAGGCTAAATATATTAGGATAATTGGTGTATTGGGTGTTGTAGCTTAGTGAACATGACATCAAATATGAGCCCCAAATGATCTTAAAGGCCTAATGTTTGGCTAATTTTATCATGGGGATGATAGGTGATGAACAAACAAGGGCACTACCATAAGACTTATAGACATTTCACATAGATGGGCCTTCTAATGAACATGGAGTAGGAGCAGGAGTGACACTCCAAAGCCCTGATAAAATTAAAATAGAATGTGTTGTTGCTTTAAGCTTTAATGTCACTAACAATATAACAAAATATGAGGCCCTAGTCACTAAATTGAACCTAGCCCTATAGGTTAAGCCAGAAGAGCTACAAATTTTCATCAACTCCATATTAATGGTTAATCATATCACAGGGGACTTCTAAACCAAGGATGACAATTTAGCAAAATACCTTAAGATGTGTCAATAATTGCTCAATCGGCTATCCTAGCAAAGGGAAACTTAGACAATTGCTCGTATACCCAGAGAGCAAAACTTATAGGCTGACAACCTTGCTAAAGCAGCAAAGAAACACGAGGAAGCATTCCAAAATGTAACCCTTAGGGAAGAGCAACTTGAGCCTATTATAACCAAATAAGAGATCTTTAATGTGGCAGAACTTGATGCTTGAATAAAACCGATCATCCAGTACATTGATAAAGGATAATTACCAAATGATAGAACAGAAGCCTTAAAGATGCAGAAAAGAGCAGCAAAGTATTCATACCATGATGAAATGCTCTATAGAACCTTAGCCACACACCTCCGAACTAAATGTATCTCTAAGAAGTAAGGAAACTACATACTCCAAAAGATCCATGAAGGGATCTCTAGTACCCATAAAGGATTACATGTGATAGCTAGAAAAACCCTACTTTAAAGGTTTTATTGGCCAATAATAAAAAAGATGCCAAAGAATTAGTGTGTACTTGTGAAAAATGTCAAAAGCATGATAGAATCTCCCAAATCCCCTTAACACAACAAACCAGTATTACTAGCCCTAGTCATTCGCCATGTGGGGAGTGGATATTATAGGTCCCTTCCCCTAAGCCACAAGAAGGTTCATTATCGTCACCATCAACTACTTCTTCAAATGAATAAAGACTGAAGCGATGGCCACCATTACAACAAAAAAGTAAAAAAATTTCTTTTGGAAAGAAGTTATTTATAAGTTCATCATTCCCAACTTAATCACAAACAATGACAAGTAGTTCAATTGTGACAATTTCAGGCAGTTTTACATGAACCTCCACATCAACCTTAGATTTACGTTTGTAGCCCACCCTCAAATAAAAATCACCAATAAAAAAAATCCTCAACAGATTGAAAAAGAGATTTGATGAAGCAAAAGGACAATGGGCTGAACAACTAACATACGTTCTCTAGACGTACCGAACCAACCCTTAAAAAGGCCCACGAAGAATCACCCTTCAGTTTGTCTTGTGGTATGGAAGCAGTTGTCCCTATAGAAATTGGCTTGAATAGCCTTCGAGTTCAACATTTTGACCCAACCACTAATAGTGAAGGGGCTACGCTACATGTTGACCTACTCGAGGTACGAAGAGAACAAGCTGCGATCCAAATCATAGCATACAAAGCAAGGATTGTTACATATCACAACAAAATGGTTTGCTAAAGATCTTTTAAAATGGCAACCCTGCATTTAAAAAAGTTGAAATAGGTAAGGGAGATGTTGGGGTAGAAAAATTTAGAGTCAATTGGAAAGGCCCATACCTAGTTAAAAATGTGACAAATTGTGCCTATTAGTTGACAACATAGGGTACAATTAATCCCACGATTCTAGAATGTAAACAATCTTCATAAGTACTATCAATAAATAAGTATTTCAATATATATTGTAGAGAAAGTGTTTAGCCCCCTAAAAAGGCCATAATTTTCTTCATTTCTCCAAATATAAAAGGTTTGGCTAACCTCAAAAGTTATAACTCACTTAAGGGTTTGGTTCACCCAATAAAACCATAAAGTTTGTCAAGTAATGAGGTTCAACTAACCTTTAAATCCATAATCTTATTAAGAGGGTTAGGTTCATCTAACAAAACCATAAAATTTAAGGTTCAGCTAATCTTTAAAGCTATAATCTTGTTAAGAGGGTTCAGTTCACCCAATAAAATCATAAAAGTTATCAAATATTAAGGTTTGACTATTCGTTAAAGCCTAATAATCTGTAAAACTAATCGAGTGTTAACGTTCAGCCATCCTTAAAGCCATACTTAAAGCCATAATTTGGCTATAAGGATTTGGTTCACCCATGAAATTCATAAAGTATTAACTTAACCACTAAAAGAGTAAGCTTATAAATCATTAGATAGGTTAAGATGGTTGTTCATGTATTAGGTAAGACAAAATGTTAAGACAATGGAAGAAGGTGAAAAATTTTTATTGCAGTGAGATGTTCATTGCAAAAACAAGATACATTAGTTACAAAGCTGGATGATCAAGAACATTAGCATTGTCACTAGAGACAGGAGGCAGATCAAAAACATGTTTTATCAACTCTTTGTGAGGAGGATCAAATTCCCTTTTTTGTCTAAGGCATACCTCTCTATGACAATGACCACTTGAACCTTCTTTGTATCCTTGTCCTTTTCGAGATGAACAAGACGATAACGAGTATCATAGGCCAGCTTCCCACCTCGCTTGCTTCTGTAATGGGTGTTACAAGACTCATTTAGTCCATTAAAGTCAATTTCTTTCACCCTTGACAAGTCAAGGTTCGGATGCTCTACCAGCAAAGCCTCGTGAATGGCTTAGATGTGTCCATTTAAAACCAAGGAGCATAAATCCCCCGTCTCCTCCTGCTGAGCATGCTCTAAACCAACCGTCCCCTCCAACGTTCGCCCCAAATGCCTTATTATTGTATAGGATGAGTCCAAATGTTCCATTGTCTAGGAGAGTTCCTTTTCTAGGCAACAAATCTTAAGACTCTTCCTCGACAAATCATCAACAAAAAGTCACTAAGCATCCCTCTGTTCAGCCTCATGCCTGTCTTTAGTTCTTGCCATCTCCTCATTGAAATAGTCTGTCAACCTCTTGTTCTTCTTTTGAGACTATGTTAACTTAATCTCAGCATCCTAATCTAAGAGAAGATAACAAAATTAGGCAACATGGCAGCATGCATATATACAAGAAAACAAGTTCATGGTAAAGAGTTAATCAGTCATAATAACAGAGGCTTAAAGACCAGCCTGTTGCCTTTGACTTTCTTAAAAGGCCTGCAACCCTTTTAGCATAAGCATGGCACCTATCTGTGCCACATCAACAAAAGATATGTTTGCCCAGATGTGGCGATCTACCTTCAAATCTACAAATTGTAGAAACTTGTCACAAACCTCCAAACCGGACACTGAACTAGTTATCTTCACTTATAACCATGGTCTCGGGTCAGGGCATTCAGCTAAAGAGAGGAACAGCAACCCAAAAAGGATCAATCGCTCAAGGTCAACAAGACCAATGATAGAAAGGTTATGTCGCTCAACAACTACGTTCTCGCACAACACTAGACCCTCACCATCGCTAGTAGCTAGGGCAAAGTGCCATCTGTTCTCCTTCTCTTCCTTTGTTCCACCTCCACGACCACCTTCTTTTGAATTATTTATTTATCAACTAAAATAAAAACAAAATTTAGCTATTTTTGTGAAAAAATATTTAAATTGAGTAAAAATAAAAATATTATCTTAGTAAAATTTAAACTTAATTTTGAATTTAATTAAACTAATTAAAAAAATATAAGGGTCAACTGCATTTAAATATATACTTTATTAAATGTTGATTTTGACTTGGGATATAATTGAACTCAATTCTTCATATTAGGGTGTAAAAGACTCAATTAGAAACTTTAGATACAATTAATAATTCATGAAAATATTTGATGTTTTTTAATCATTGCACCCACAAATTTTTAACTCAAAAATTTTTATCATAATAAATGAACATATAAGATAAATTATGACATAGACTATTTAATCATAATATTTTGTCACAATATAGTGCCTACCAAATTGTATATAAGGAGAAGTAATATTATCATAATAATATTTATCACTGTATTAAATAATTTAAAAATTATGATAAAGTTATTTTATCACAATAAATAATTTTTATTATTACCAAATAATTTATCATAATAAATAATAAATTGTAATTTAGACACATAAAAAAGTATAGTAAAATTGATAAATTTATTAAAAAATATAAAAATTTCATTATATTTTAAATAAAAATATCAAAGTTAAATTTGAATTTGAATTTAATTTTAATTAAATAATCTAATTGTTTTGAAATAAATTTCTTTCTTTTTATTTTAATTATTTTACATTTTATATATTTAGCAAAAAAATTTGTTTTTTTTGTATTATCATCGGGTTACATCATGGAGAGACCTATTTAAGTTAGTTTCAACTTGATCTGTCGGGTTGATCCTCACCCGACCAAAAAATTTTTGGATCATTTCAAGTTTATTCCAAATCAGGATCAGAGATAATTACTTTTTTTTTTTTTTGTTTCGGATTGAGTAAAAAACTGCTAACATCTAGATGATGCCCACCATGAAGAAGAATATTGTTGGGCGGCCGCACAGACTGAGAGGGCATCTACTACAGTGTTGGCATCACTAAGTAACTACAAAATCTATTTCATTAATCCAAGTTAAGGAATTCACCCATAAGATTTTTCAGTTCTGAGGAACGTCTAAAGATCTACGTTGGGAAAGATTAACTATGTAAGCAGAGTCACATTTCAACCATACTTTACATCAATCAAACGATTTTGTTCGTTGTAAAGTTAAAATCACAGCAGCTAATCCCACTTCACAAGCAAAACATGTGCCCAATTGAGTTGCTAAACACCCATGCACAAAGCCATGATGAGTCCTAAACACAGTCGCGACCCCTAGCGAGCCAAAGAATTTTTCCACCACTTTCCAAATAGATTGTGAAAATTTTTCACCAACAATGATGAGAACTCGTTTCGGTCTACAACAAATTTAAATGCAAAATGATTTGAATTCAAATAAGCATGGATTAAATTAAATGATTCCTTCTCAAAAAAAAAAAAAAAAAAAGACACTTCATTAATATTTTATTATATCAAATTAATATTAATCCGTTTGAATCAATCTGTGACGATGGATCACGAACTGATCCAAATGGATGATACCTCTTTTCGAAAAGATTATTTTTATTATAGCAATAAAGCTAATAAGTTACACTTATATTTCTAAAATTTATTATTATTTTATTATGCCATAAATTAGAACTTGAGATGTTTTTAAAAAATTGTAATACCTAATTTCTACTCAACTTTTATATGATTACATAGGAGAAATTATAAATTGATTGTTTTTTGAAATTTAAATTTATGGAGTGGAAGTTTGCTGAAGTTCCTAAGTGTTAAATTAAATGACAAAAATTTTAGGTTTAATTTAAATTAATGAAATTTTACACTTACTAAATAGTTGGTACAACTGTCAAATTAAATAGCTAAACTAAATAAGTTACTAGTAGATTTTTTTTTTTAAAGAATTTATGGCATAAAAATTATTAAATTAAACCTTAATTATGAACATTTTAATATTATATACTAATTAATTAATATATCAAAGTTATTTTTTACATATTTAGTACTATAGAGCAAATAAGTTAATATATATTTGTAATATATGGATATGATTGATATTATAAGTGACCTCACCCCAAAATCAAGATTTTAGAGGTGGCAAACATGTCAAGTCAGGTTATTTTGGATTGACTTATTTTTGAGTCGAGTGTGATTTCAAATCAAGTGGGTTTGGGTAATCCGAATTCCGGACGATTCATATCATCCATCGAGTCATACATGTAGAAATGATTTCAGGTTAGTTTCGAGTTTACTCTTAAAATTGATATTTCGGGTCGAGTTGAGTCAATTGTAATTCAATTTTTAAATGTGTATTTGAATTTTTTTATCATTTGTGCAGTATTTTTCTCACAATTTGTTAAGAAAAATAATAATTTTCTCTTAAAAATTATTTTGAGTCAAATTTTATATAAAACAAAACTTGATTAAAACTTATTTTTATTTAAATGTTTAATAAATTAAATATAATTTATTTTTGAAGTAGATCACTATATATAATAAAAACAAAGAGTTGAACTAAGCCCATATAAAATTAGTCATATACCAAAATTTAAACTAATTTACAAACAACATATAATATAATGATAACAAATCACTAATTACAAAAAATTTTATGTATTATAATAAAAATTTCCGTGATAAAATTAAT
>CATIWR010019877.1:0-44536 GCA_949677035.1 Omphalea diandra | reverse complement strand
ACCCATAGCCGCATACTCGGCTTCTGCGGTGGACAATGCAACCAATACTTGCTTCTTACTAAACTAAGAGACTAAACATTCTCCTATAAATTGGCAAGTCTCGAAAGTGCTTTTTCTATGTAAGAGATTTCCTACGTAATTCGTATCTGAATACCCTACACTGGTATTACTTTGTTAAAGGATGTGTCCCATGATACCATAGTCCTAAGTGAATATTGTCATGTAAATATTTGAAAATTCACTTCACAGCATTCAAGTGAGTCTCTATAGGAGAGGATTGAAACCTAGCACACATGCAAATACTAAACATTATACCCGACCTATAAGCAGTAGGATAGAGTAGAGATCCGATCATACCTCGATATCTCTTTTCATCTACCACCGTATCCGATTCATCCTTGTCTACCTTGATGGTACGACTCATTAGAGTTTTTGCTACTTTGCATTCTTCCATGCCAAATTTTTTTAGTATTTCCTTTGTGCATTTGGCTTGGTTGATGAAGATCCCTTTTCTGAGTTGCTTGATTTGTAGACTAAGAAAGAATTTAAGCTCTCCCATCATGCTCATTTCAAATTCCCTAGTCATACACTTAACAATTCCTCATAAAGAGATTCATTAGTAGCACCAAAGATAATATCATCAACATAGATTTGGACAATTAAAGTGTAATGCTTGGGCATTTTAACAAATAATATAGTATCAACCTTTCTTTTTTCAAAATCAAAGAAACAAACTAAGCCTTTCATACCAAGCTCTTGGAGCTTGTTTCAATCCATACAAGGCTTTGTTTAATTTGAAAACTGGTTTGGAAAACAATGTGATTCAAAACCAGGAGGTTGTTTAACATAAACTTCCCCCTCAATAATGCATTTAAAAAATTATTCTTAACATCCATTTGAAAAAGTCTAAAATTCTTATGACATGCAAATGCTAAGAGAATCCTAATGACCTCTAATCTTGCTACGGGGGTAAAGGTTTCATCATGGTCTATGCATTCCTCTTGGTTGTATCCCTTAGCAACCAATCTAGCCTTATTTCTAGTGATGACACCTTGCTCATCTAACTTGTTCCTAAACACCCACTTATAACCTATAATTGGGTGTCCCTTAGGCCTAAGGACAAGTTCCCATACTTTGTTTCTCTCAAATTGGTTGAGTTCCTCTTACATAGCAAGTACCCAACTTTCATCATCAATAGCCTCATCAATTGACTTTGGCTTTAATTGAGAAACAAATGTAAGATTATTATCTAAGAGTTGAGATCTAGTACTTACACTCTTAGAGGTATCACCAATAATCAAGTCCTTGGGGTGATACTTGGAGAATCTCTAATCTTTGGGTAGCTCTTGTCTTGGTTCAACTTCTTATTGATGTTGTGGTTCCTCATCCAACCTTAATGATTCACCTTTCTCCATGTCTTTATCATCATTTCTTGTAGTTTCTTCTAATTATAGCTTTTCAAGATCACCTACAAGATCATCAACAAAAATACATTTCCCAATATCAAGTTTACTAGATTCATCAAAGACAACTTTCATGACTCTTCAACTACCATTGAACTTTTATTGAATACTATATAAGCTTTGCTAGTGGTGGAATAACCTAAGAATATTCCTTCATTATTTTTCGAATCAAATTTTTCAAGATTATCCTTGGTATTCAAAATATAGCACTTACATCCAAATACTCTAAGGTATGATATCTTAGGTTTTCTACAATTCCATAGCTCATAAGAGGTTTTATTGAGAATGGGTATTTTGAAAACTTTATTTGTAATATAGTATGAGGTATTAATGGCTTTGGCCCAAAAATAAATTGGTAAGGAGTACTCATTGAGCATTGTCTTAGCCATTTCTTCCAAAGTCCTATTTTTCCTTTCTACAACACCATTTTGTTGTGGTGTTCTAGGAGTTGAAAAATTATGAAAAATTTCATTCTCCAAACAATAATTTTCAAATGATTCATTTTGAAATTCTTTTCCATGTTCACTTCTAATAGAAGTTATGAAGTAAAATTTTTCATTTGAAACTCTTTTTGCAAAGCTTTTAAAAACATCAAAAGAATCATTCTTATGAGCTAGAAAAGATACCCAAGGGAACCTAGAATAGTCATCTACAAGGACTAGGGCATAATGCTTTCCACCTAAGCTAGCACTCCTAGTAGGTCCTATCAAGTCCATGTGAATAAGTTGAAGTGGTCTAAATGTACTTACAACATTTTTTGCTTTATAGGAGGCATGGTGTTGCTTCCCCATTTGGCATGGCCCACATGTCTTGTCTTTAGTGAAATTTAGCTTGGGAAGGCCTTCCACCAACTTCCCTTTAGATAGGATTTGAAGAATATCCATACTTGCATGCCCAAGCCTTCTATGCCATAACTAAGCTTTATTGCTTAAAGACATGAGACACTTGAAAGATTGGTTAGCCAAATTGTCTAAGTCAATTGAATAGGTATTGTTTTTTCTTTCACCCTTGAAAATAACCTCATCATCCACTCAAGTGGTGACTTGGCATTCCCTAGGATCATAGGTGATCTTATTTCCTTTGTCACATAATTGACTTACACTCAACAAATTATGTTGTAAGCCACTAACTAATAAGACATTATCAATTAATGAATAACCATCCTTACCTATGGCACCAATGCGAATTACCTTACCCTTGGCATTGTTACAAAATGTGACATCTCCACCTTCTTTCTCTTTAAGTGATGTGAATAGTCTTTTATTTCTGGTCATATGCTTTGAGCAACCACTATCCTTATGCCAATAACTTGACTTGGTGGTAGTCATATTTCCCTTTTGTGAAGAGTCCCTTAGTGCCATGAAGCATATGTTGGCCACCTCTCTTTCTTCCTATTTTTCACTTGAGCTGTCATCCCAAGTGGTCGAGAAACTCTTCTTCTTATCCTTGTCCCATCTCTTCTTTTTATTTAGCTTGGGACAATCATGCTTTATATGGCATTGCTTGCCACACTCATAACAAATGACTTCATTTGATTTCTCTCTAGGATTAGGAGTTATCTTCTTGAAGCTTCTTATTTCTTTTCTCCTTCTGATTAACTCCTTGGTCCTTTTTAAGAGCATTGCTAGCTTTTCTTCTTCATTGTCCCTTTTTTCATCATTAGAGGTAATTTCACTTCTTTCTCCTTTATTGAGGATTTGAATGCTAAGGTTCTCTTCTCAAGTTTTTTAGATTTTTCTCCTTGACTCCTCATTTTCTTCATCTCCTTATCATTCTTTAAGGCTAACTCATGAGTTAAGAGTTTGCTTATCAAGACATTTGTTTGCACCTTCCCTATTTCTGGATTAGATTCTTGAATACTGCACACTCTAGCACCAAACTTTTCAAGAGGCAAAGATTTCAAATTTTTTGAGTTTACCTCATGATTTGTGAGAATCCTACTAAACCTCTTCATATGATGATGATTGCTAGAAGTCTATTGGTCATGTCGGTGATGTTGTCATTCTCCTTCATCATGAACAACTCCCACTCTGTCGCGTACATTTTTAGCTGGCTGGATTTCACCTATATGGTGCCTTCATGATAGTTCTCCAATGCTTTCCATATCCCATGAGCTATTTGGCAATGTTGTACTCTTCCAATCTCTTCTCTTGAAAAAGAGCTTAGAAGAATTGCCATGGCTCTCTTGTTCTTGCCATTTGATCTTCCATATGCTTCAACCCACTCTTCTCTCAGAATGAGTTCTTCACTTCCATCCACAACCTTGGTGGGTGGCTTCAATTCTTTAACTACAACATCCCAGAGATCCACCACATCTGTGTCAAGGTAAATTTCCATCCTATACTTCCAATGAGTATAGTCAACTCCATCAAAGTGTGTGTGGACCTTTCTTGTGCCATGATCTTTATTCACCCAATGAAGGTTTGAACCTTGCTCTAGTACCACTTGTTGGCCCTTAGCACTAAGAAGGAGAGTTGAATTAGTGTGTAAAAATTAAAATAGAAGAGTAAAAGAGAAATGAAAACACATGATTTATAGTAGTTCAGGTATAATTGACCCTACATCCACTCCCAAATTCTCAGCAATTAGGTATTTCATTAACTATCAATGGTGTTTTCAAGCTCACACCAAACTTTTACACTTGTGTTTTCTAAGGCTCACAAAATAACCTTTACACTTGTGTTTTAGAGGTTCACACAATAACCTTTACACTTGTGTTTTTTAGGTTCACACAACAACCTCTCTAGAGTGATTTAACAGGATAACACTATAGCCTTTACGAATTTTGTTTATGCTCACACCAAACAATCAATTAAAGAAGAGAAGAGATTGAGTAGCAAAAATTACAAGATTTTGGGTATAGAGTTATTAATTTTCTTTCATTTACATATGTTTGGTGAGGTATTTATAGCCTCTACCCACTAAAGAGACATTGCAATAAAACTGGTACAAGATCTTCAAAGTGTGCTAGATAGATTTTTGCATTAAATGTTTGACAGTCTTTATTCATGGTAGCTACAACTCATTCACAGTCGCGAAATCCAAATTTCTTAAGGAAAACTCCATTTGCGTCTAACAGCTAGTCTGCATGGCAACTTCTGATTGGTTTGCCAGGAAAATGTAGCAGTTGCCTTTCACCTGCTTTTAGAAGTCGCGATCGTGAGCTTTCTTGCACAAACTGCGATATAATGACGTAAATTCATCTACCAAAGATGGTCATCTTCTTCCTTATGATTCGTGGTCGCTACCAACAAGATGCCTCCGCGAAATTTGACTTCCAACAGTCTATTGGGACACTTGTCATGTTGTGGTTGTAGACTTGATTCCCTCTTCAGTTACTTCAAAATTTGCGGTCGCAACTAGGGAGTGACACACACTACGAATTCGTCTGCCGATTTTGGACTCCATCATTTGGATGAATCACGATTGAGAATGGCTCTGTGATTTCACCTGTCTGACTTCTTACAAGTCTTCTAATGGATCGCGGTTGTGAATCCAAGGTAACGGTCACAATTTAGAAGACACTTTACATACTTTGAAGATTTTGAGCTACATCCAATTTCCAACTTAGATAAAAACTAAAGGCTGCAAAACAACACTAATTTGAAATATTAGACATGATCAATCTCCTTTGTCAGATCAAAATAGGTCCAAGACTTGGGGTTAACCACCCTAGTCCAACACCTTCATCATCTCCATCCATTTAATAATTCCCATTTGCTCCTTATACTTTTAAATAAGCTATAAAACACCATTATTTATGATATTATAACATGCACACAACATAAGACTATTTTCCATGAATTATACACACATTATATTTATCTTTATATGCCTTAAATGCAATGGTCCAAGTGTCATCGTCATGCTTATCAAATTCACATATCTAAATATTCATTTATCTAATGCATATGTCCATAAGGGATTGCAAATCATTTACGCAATAAATATGTTCATATGAGGATGATAATGAATGAGGATAGGGATGTAACATTATATGTAAGATATGGTAGATTCCAAAACCTTTAAGATGAGGAAGCAGGCCCTTGACTTTAGCCACTTAAGTTTTATAGCTTTAAAGGTTATTTTGATTCCTTTTGCTAATGGTTTGGGGACAAATATGTGCTTCCTTTTGCAAAATAAAAAGCTACATTTAATGCATATTTAATGATTGTTTGAATGTTTGCATGATAATCCATATTTTTGCTTGTGTATGTACCCCTTTCCTATGGTGAATGCTTGTAATACTTGAATGATATGAATGATTTAGAATATGTTGCATGAAAGGTTGAGGGCCACCTAATATGGACTAATTAAATAAAAAGTTTAAAATTATACTTATGAACTACATAATTTTAAAAGTCATATCCTAAAATCTAGGCGGTCTAGGATTGCCTAAATTATTTCTTATGTCGTACCCAATTCCTGAACTTGATCTTTGATAGGGCGAAGATGGACTCAACCTTATAAATTGGCCTATTTTGGCTCAAAATCCATACCTATAATTTTGTATCGACCAAAGTCGGGTGGCCACTCCATTCAAGTTTATAAATGGTACCAAAATATTGCCCCATCTTGGCCCTATATTGGCCACTTGATTTCCATTAACAGTTTTTGTCCATTGTGAAGCCCTTTCAAATGATCCACCGATGATCCTAACACTTACAGTAAAATGGGGTAGTACCAATGTATGATCCCTATCCTTTCAACCCTTTGATAGTTGATAAAAACTTATGAGTTGCAAGTAAAATTCCACTCATTCGAGCGTAATCGCAAAATCAAAGCACTTATAATAAGGATGATGTGCCAAGTGATATAGTGCCTTTGCATATTACTCATAGGCTATTGGGATGTCTTTGGCAATATAATAAGATGGCTAAGCATGGTGGATACTATGAGCACCTTGATTTTCATGGTTGCATGAGTGGAATCGTACTTGTGAATTTTACCTTTCATTAAAGATTGGGGGGTTAAGAGGTTGATGGTCATACATTGGTACAACACTTATTAATGGCACACAAAGATATCATTGCAGATCCTTTAGAGGGCTTCACCATGAATAGAAGCACTTTGGAAACTAAATGGCCTATGGTAGGCCAAGGTGGGATAGTACTTTCTACTACCCTATATACTTGAGTGGAGTCGCCACTCGATTTTGGTTGAGATAAAATTCTAGGGTGAGGATGGGTTCTAAGCTTTATAGGATAGTTAAAAGGTCCAATCCATCTTCACCCTAATAGAAATCAGGTTTGGGAGTTAGGTACAACTTAGGGAAGAGGTTTGGAACTACCAAGTCACCCAAATATAGGGGTCCAGCCTTCAAGCAATCAATAGTTCATTTTTATACCTCGCATTTATTAATCAATTTCTCATTTATCCACCTAAGTATATGCATCTAAGTCAGGTCATCATCCATAACCATTTAAGTATGCAATGCATGAATGTGATATGGATGATACAAGAAAATAATAAATAACATATATAAGGTGAGGATGGGGAACACATATTCAAATGGTAGAATTATTTATGAGTGTGTAATATGTAATAAATGTATGAAATCAGACTCCTAAAATATACCAAAAGGAGCACACATCAATCCTCAACACATGAGCAAACTAGGAAGCAAAACAACCCTTAAAATCTACTAGGAATAGGGAATTAAAGCAGTAGTATACCTCTTCATCCTTATAGCTTAGGGTCCTAGCTTATTAGTCCATAATGTCCAGTGCCATTAGCCATGTTACGGGTCAATTAGAGAGCTAGTCTACTATCCATATTCATCGTTAAACATATTAAACACATTATGGAGTATAAAACATGACAATTGTATAAGATATCATCAACACACAAACATAATATGATAATCTTCCAAATGGAGATCAAAGAGCATTAACACAAAAATAAAGATGTAAATGAGGGGTCATAGGATCTTAAGATTCTCTCCTAACAAACTATAAAAGGATCCATTATGTATGGACAACCAAGGACCACCCTTAGCTATAGGTGAGGTTAAGATGCTATGACAAGTAAAGACAACATAAACATTAAGATGAAATCAATTAATCTTATAATGAAGACTAATAAACACCAAAAATATGGTCCTTATGTCATAAATCCTCTTTCAAATGTCATGGATTTGTCTCTTAATTCTCTAAGGGAAGTGAAGAGCCAAGAAAGCCATGGGGAGACTAGTTTGGACTTTACCTAGGGTATAACATCATGGAAATGGTAAAATAACTAATTGGAAATTCTAATCACCTATTTAATAATGATGAATCAAGGGTTTGTAGGTACTGGAAACCTCTCGCTTTCATATTCATCCATGGCTAAGCATATAAAATATAAAAATGAAGCAAATAAGACCTAAAGATTTTAAAATATATAAGTTAAATCAATCACATTTATTTTCAAGGGTGAGGAATAAGGGTTGTAGGTCTTTATAACCTACTCCATTCTGTAGTAAAAGGATCAAAAGATCATAAAAGAATTAAAACAAAATGCATAAAATAAGCATGGAACAAAGCCATAGTAATAGTATTGTGAGCAATAAAAAAGGGTTATACAAACCACACAGTGATATATACAAACCTCCCAGTGGTTTTTACATACCATAGCTTGTTTGTACAACCCATTAGTCCTACTCTAACCAGAAATCAAAAAATAAGAAAAATAAGGGAAAGAAGAGGAAAGGGGTTAGGGGATGAGTCCTTTGATGCCCTTTAAGTTGTCTTTTGCTCTCATAGGCAGTATGATGTTAGAACTTTCTCCAAATGCAAGGGAAAAGAATGATCAAAATTAGTGCAAAGCTTAGTTTACCTTAAATGCTTTAGATGTGTATGTTTGGTTTGTGATTTTTGTGTGGTAGGGTTTTTAATGGTTGAAAGGTGATTTTAGTAGAGTTTTGTTAGGTAAATTAAGCCTCTTTTCTCCTTTAAAAGGGAGGCGTACTTATAGAGGAGGATAGGTGAAATTGAGATCAATGGCTCAAATTGCATCGTATCCTACCTCTTATTACACTATTTACAAATAGGATAAAATAAAATTATAGAGTATAGGGTTTGAAAGTTGTCTTTATAGCCCTGGGATAATCTATATAGACCTTTGGTTAACTGTGCAACCCTTTTATGTTTGTTAGGTCATTATTCTAGAATTTTCTTTCTTTTAGACTTTAGGGGGTTATCTATACAACCCTTTAAAGGTGTGTACAACCCTTTTAAATTAGTTTTACAAACAACTAAGTGGAATATGTAGACATTCCTTTTATTTCTTAAAAGTTATGAAGGTTTTATTTAATGAAAGGTGGGTTTGGTTTAAGGTTTCTCCTAAGCTTTTGCAACTTTCTTAGGCATTATTTTTCGAAATCTTTAAGGAAGAATTTAAGTAGTTTCTGTTCATTGGGCTTGCATCCTAAAGTCCTAAAATCTAGTGCTTATAGATACACTAATAGATACTCTTTTATGATGAATAATAGGTCAATAACTCTTATACCTTTAACTTTATGATAAGTGTGTGAAGATCAAATTAGGTTAAAAAGAAAAGAAAATAAGAATTACAATAATGGGAGAAAAAGTGAAAAAGAAAGTAGGAAACAAAACATGAACAAAGGTGATGAAAGTAAAGAAAGAAAGAGTATAAATCTATATGTAAGAGAAAGTGATGTCAAAAAGGATTTTCTTTCAAAACATCCTATGATCTTACTTATTGATAAGGAGGCTTATTTTAGCACTAGTGATATTAATCCTTCTTTAGCTAGTGTTATTGTTTCTCTTTTGCAATCTTAAGAGGATGTGTTCTTTAATGATATTCCTAGTGTATTACTACATATTAGAAGAGTATAGCACCAAAATGAATTCAGCTTTAGGACACTAATTCTAAATGGACCTACTTATAAAATTAATCTTAAGGAAAAAATGAGCTTCAAAAGCAAGTCCAAGAGGTCATGATAAGAGGATATATGAGGGGGAGCATAAGCCAAAATGTCGTACCTATTACAATAGTCTTAAGAATGATAAGACATGAAGGATGTGCATCAATTGTGGTGTCATCAACAAAATCATTGTAAAGCATAAACATATTATTTCTAGGCTAGATGATATGCTCTATGAGTTACGCGGTACTTGTGTGTTTGCTAAAATTGATATTAAAATTAGTTACCATGAAATAAATATGAAAGAGGGAGATGAGTGAAAAATTACTTATAAAAAAATATGGTTTATATGAATGATTGGTTATACCATTTACGCTAACTATTGCACTTAGAACTTTCTTAAGATTAATAAACCATATTTTGCATGCTATCATAGTTATTTCATAGTTGTATATTTTGATAATTTCTCGATCTTTAGATTAATGTATATAGAACTTAGGACTTTGTTATATATGTTTTGAGAAAAGACAAGTTATTTGCTAATTTGAAAATAATTTTCCTTTGTAGAAATTAAATAGTTTTCATAAATTTGTTATTAGTTCTAATGGCATGCATGCTGATAAAGAGAAAATCAAAGCCATTAAAAATTGGCCAATTCCTAAGAGTGCAAGTGAGGTAAGAAAATTTATTGGTTTGGCTAATTTTTGTAGGATATTTATAAAATACTTTATTCTATAACTGTATTATTGAATGAACTTTTAAAGAAAAGTGTTGGTTTTAATTAGGAAAAAGAGAAAGATAAAGGCATTTAATTTTGATTAAAGATAAATTGATTTTGAATCCCTATGAGGATATTTACACTATCACTTTAAGTCTCCTTTTAACAAGCATATAACTTACCAATAACTGCAAGTATACAACTTGTTGAAGTAATAATAGTGCATAAATGAGTTTGGATATCATTCCATAGTGGCAAGGGTTACAAGTTTTTAAATATGATTATTATATTTTTATCTAAAAAAATAACAAGATATTTTAACTAAATTACTAATGTAATGAAAATAAACAAATTTAATTAAAAATGGCAAAAAGACAAAAGTAATGAGAAAGAAAACATTATGATAAATAACTTAGCGCACTTTATCTAACTAATGGAAAGCCATGAAATGATTAATATTTTAATGACATGTTGGATTAAACATTGCAACTATCAATTGTCTCTATAATGATTAAGTCCTCTTTTTTCTACTAGTCACTTAACTTTGCAATTTTGTTTCATAGAATCATCTTTCGCTATGAACTAGAAGCATAATCACTCATTTAGATATAGAAATCTTTATATGATAGTAATCGGTTAAGTGGGTATCCCTACTTGTCAATTAATCTATATGGATTGATTATAGGTTTATTTCATTTTACAATGTCTTGATCTATAAATGAAACATAAATCATGCAATTGGTGGCCAAACAATTAGAAGTATTAGGTTTAAAAATCATTCACTCACAAAAGAGTAAAACCTAAATGTAGTTTTTAAAATCATAAATCAATTAATCTCTTCCAATGGCAACATTAAGGTCCTAAATAAAAAGATTTAGCCTAACATACTAACAAAACAAGATAAATCCAATAGTAAAAGTATTGTTTTTCATAAAGGGATAAAGAATAAAAATAAATGAAAGATAAAATCTCCAAACTAGCTTGATGAATCCCTTCTTCTTTTTCTTCCTTAATCAAGTGATGCCTTAACTCTTTCACTTAATCTTGAATTAAAGGCATGTTTTTGCTTGGTTTCTCTTTTCAAAATGCCTCTTTTAAGTGTTTAAAAGGTTTTTTGTTACCCTGCTCTTCTTCTTTTGTAAAAACCTAAGTGTTTCCCTTTTATACTCCTTTAAAAAAGCTAAAATGTATGCTAAAAATTAGGATTTAGATTGCCCATGGCGCAACCTGTGATTTTTATTATGAGAGTGATAAACAACATTTGCCAAGAAAATCACAACCTGCAACTTTTGTCAACAAAAGCTAATTATTGCTCTTCATTTGGCTAAACTTTTTTCTTAGTTTTAGAATTGCTAGTTTTGCCTACTTTGGTCCAAATTTGTTAAAATGCCTACAAAGCATCCAAATGCGGGAAATAACATAAATGCACTTAGCTTAATTTCATCATAGAATTATACCAAATCAAGCTAAAAACTCATCAAAATACTATGAACAAATTAAACCTAATAAATTTCCTCACACTTGAACTGTCACTTGTCCCTAAGTAATAAAGAACTATATAGACAAAATCTTCACAACTTTTGCAAAACATATAACTTCACCTTGCTTGCAATGACAATCACTTAAGTACTACACTAGACATACTAATTAATGACTCACATAAAACAAATGAACTTAGGTTAGCTTACTACTTTAAAAAGGAACTCGCTCATTCATGGAAAGTTAGAAATAATAAACCCATATGTTACGTATATATCTCAATAATTATTCCAACTATACTATCAATAGACATAGTCATGATATAAAACATGTTGAATCCCCATTTTCTTTACTAATTAATAATGAGAAGGATAACTTTAAGCACCTGAGATCATTAGGATTCACATCACTCATAAGCGCACTATTTTTCAACTTTTTCTTTCTTTCTTTCTTAAAGAGTTAATATGTCTTTTTATGCAAATACAATTATGGTTAATGAATGCACCTGGATACTCAACATATAACTTTACTCGAAATGCTTTGCATATTCATACTTTAGTTAACCATTTTACATGAAAATCAACATTGATAATGGAGATCCTTAGTTATTAAGCATCCTAAAAACATTAAAGTAGTTATCTATCTTCTTTTAATTTTACTTTGGTCACTCCTAAGTCATATCTTATAAACTACTTGCTCAATATTAATTAACAAAGCATAATAGTAATTCATCTTGCCTTTATGCTCATCCAATAGTATCTATTCATAGCTAACTAAATTACTTACTTTAACATACATGGAAAATATAATCTTACTGAATTTAAACTATCCAAAATTCATAAGTTACACTTCAGATCTTAGCAACTAACTCAAGACTCATTCATCCGAAATACATCATAAGAATGAAATCATCTTATAGTGACTCATAACAATTACCAAATTAAGCTAAATAAAGTTATATATCTCTACAATAATGACAAAAAAATTTATATTATTTAGTCTTATATATAGGTGCAAGAATAATATAGTTGCAAGCATACTATTATAATCCTCTCCCATACTTAAATATGGCATTCTCCTTAATGACATGCATCCTTAAGCATAAAAATATTAAAGAGGTAATATGAAAAGAGATACTACCCTATAATCTTAGTGGAAGGTTGATTGCATCCAAATTCTCCTTATGCAATTGGCCTACATTGCCATTAACACCAAAAAAAATTAAGAAATCAAGTATCCAATTCAAGATAAAAGAAAATGAAAACATAAAATAACTAAAATAGATAGGGACATATAGAAGGAAATCCAATTTAACTTAGTCAATACATCCATAAATGTTCTAAAATGCCATGCAAAATAAACATGACAAACATAACTTTGGTGCAAATATATGTACCTTACATCACTTTAGTGAAAACATCTCAAACATCTAAAGGTCACATCTAATTCATCATCATAAAAAGAAAGATATCAACATCACCATTAACCAAAAAAAAAACCCAAAGCGAAGTGTATTAAGGAGTATTTGGAGGAGGTGGCAAATTGATGTTGGCTTTAGCTAATTATTGCCTCAACTTATAGTTTTGATGCCTTTGCACTCTCTCCATCATCATAAGTATTACATCCATAGTATCTAAGCATTGTAGGACTTGGTTCCATAGTCCCTCTTCATGTATACTTATTTGCTCCTCTTGGCATGGGAGAGAACTTAAAGGTGGTACAATGGGTGTGTCATCTTCACTCTCCTCATCCTTTTATGATGAGTCTTCTTATTCAGGTGCATGGCCCACTTGCCTCTCTTCCAAGCTTCTTTGATCTTGTTAGCCTTAGTGGTCCTCATTTTATTGTCATAATTCCTATCCTACTAAGCGTAAGAAGATCCAAAGTCCCCATACTAGACAAAGGTTGCTTATCAGTTTAGGTAGAATCAAATTTGGATAAGAGCATTTATAAACTTGTAAAAATGCACCATAAACCCATAACTTACATAGGGTGCTTTGTTAAACTCAAAATTTTGGAAAATGTGGTAATTGGTGGAGTTTTTTTTTAGCTTATTTTCAATATAGCACATGAAAAAAAGTTCTTGTTATTGATCCTTTTGCACCAAGAAGGGGGTTTGAATTGGTAGAAAATTAAAATTTCTGAAAGGAGTGTGAATGATCTTAAGTTTAAAGAATAAGTAAGAGTATAAACAACATAAGAGATTTATGGTATTAACCAACCCTACATCTACTCCCCAATTCTTCCAATTGTTCACTATCACTCAATAGTATTTTACAAGCTCACACCTATATTATACAATGTGTTTTCTAAGGCTAATATATACCCTTTACAAGTGTTTTCCCAAATCTCATTCTTAACCCAAATAAGAGTTTTTCATAATAATGATCAGTGTAAAACCCATACACAATGGTACTTAATGGCTCACACCTAACCTTTTCAACTCAAATACAAGGAAATTAAGAATATAGAGTTGAAATTAAATTTACAAGAGTTTTGGCCACAATAAATTGTTATTCTCTTTCATTAAAAGCTATTTGGTGGAGCATTTATAGGTTTTAACTACCAAATAGCAGTTACAAATGAAAATAGCTCCAAATCTCCAATGTTGGTAGCAAAATCCTATATTTAATGCTTGTTAGACAAAATTCATATTTAAGGTCGGAAGTCATAAATGCGAGCTATTTTTTGCTCTTGAGAGTTTATACGAACAAGGCTGGATTTGATTCATTGCTCCTATGCTTGAGAATAGTTGCCTAGATCCATCAAATCCAGTATTTGAGTTTTGATCTTTAAATCCCAACTAAACCTCTACAAAACTTATTTATAGTAGCCTAAGTTATAAAGATTCAAAGTTGTGTTAACTCAAACCCTAAATCAACCAAACCAATTTAAGATTAGAATTAACAAGTTTGTGAAATTATTAAACCTTCACTCAATAATCTCACCAAGTACACTCAAGAACTTAAGAAGAGAATTTAATCTCATAAGCAAAATTGCTAAAAGAAATAATATTGATTGAATGGATTAATACCCTCTTGGCTAAATATGAGAGGTTTTTTTATAACCTTATAATGCTTAATCCAAAACCTAATAGCATTTGGATTACATTCCTTATCAGATTTCAAGTATTCCTAATTCAAAAGGGAAAAGACAATCCTAAGCTAAATAGGAAAACTAAAGAAACATTATGATTGGTCAACAAGATTAGACTAAGACATTTTCCCAACTAAAGAACAACTAATCCTAAATAGAAAAGGAAAAGGATTTAGCCTAATGAGGAAATCCTAATGGCATTAGGAAACATTGCCAACTAAGGATATCTTGTAAGAATCTTTAATTTAGGCTTTATTTCCATGCTTACATAACTTGGGCCCTTGTTACACACCTTAGTCTTCTTTTTACATGCCTTGGTTGAATTAGATTGTGATTTGGTACTCTCCAAAAGTTAGGGTCCATTTTATTAAGTTAAGTGCTCCATTTGAAGAGCTCTCATCATGTTTTAATTAAGCATCATGCATCCTTTGTAACAACCCTATCCATATTCATTGGCATTCTCACATGAACCTATTCACTGCATAAATATTTGTAATCCCATATGAATATAAGCATTGGATAAATGATCATTTAGATATGTGAATTTGTAAACACGAAGATGACAGTTGCACTATTACATTTGGGACACTTGAACATATATGTAATAATTATATAGTTGCATGACAAATTATCTTATGTTGTGTGTATGTTATAACATCATAAATAATGGTGTTTTAGAGCTTATTTAAAAGTATAAGGAGCATATGGGGATTAGGAGATGGATGGAGGTGATGGATGAGTGAAGAAGAGGGACTAAAGGAGGAAAAGTGAACTTCTAACCAAATGGAAATGAGACACTGTGATGTTATCTTATTAGAATAGGTCTACAAATTGAATTTTTTATCCTTTAGGAGCAAAATATAAAGGATAACATGAAGTGCAGTAGAAGAAAAAGCGAGCTAAGGAAGAAGAAGAAGAAGTAGAAGGAGAGGTAGACGAGTGAGCTACCCAAGAAGGAATCCTAACTTTTCTAGTTATGGGAAATAGGTACGTTAATTTATCTTCTTCCAGTCCCTCATGATATGTTAATCATGCATGGTTACTAAGAATTATAGAGTAATTTGAGGTAGAGTTTATGTATAGAGATTAAAACTCAAAAGAAACAATAGATGAATGTGTTGATTTTGTTGTTAGAGCAAATTTTGTAGCCATGATTTCATAGTCCTATAAGAGGAATAGGAAAGTGTAAAATATGAAAGTTATAGCTTTATGCCCTATATAAATGCATGTAAGATAGGTTTTCTTAATTTAATATGTGTGACGAGATATAACTCTTTAATTAGGGGTGGTTCATAACTAACAGAAATCTCCTCAGTCTTTATGTTTTTATATATTTTGATGACCTTATGTTCTGAATTAGACAAAGTACAAAACATGAAATTTGTAGGGTTATATCCCCTCTAAATACTTATAAAGCAGTTTTACTTGATTTTTTGTGTGAAAAGAAATATGACTCATTGATTGTGACTGACCCTGAACCCGATGAAACCTCATCATTCTTATAATTATGGTTTCCAAGAATTTAATGGCCATAGAATCAGAATTTGCAGATATGTTAAACTTGAAAGTTGTATATTTATGTCTTATCTACATGACTATAAATTTTTGCCAAATTTATCATGGTTGATGAGATATTGCCCCTTCATCATAACTGATTGTCAACATATTGAAAACCTGTTTACCCTGAGATTGGTCATTCATTTTGGTGACTTTATAGACTAAATTACACAATGAGTAACACATGAAAAATGTTTCATTATATGTTTTGTAACTTTGGGTAAATCAGTTTTGTAATTGGATTTGTACAATTTTAGGTACACCCAAGACTGTAAGACCTACTAAGACTGAGATGACATTGAAATAGAATAAAATTTAAAAATTTATGTCTTATATTGACCTAGAATTTGACTATTTTGTATCATTATGTGTCTAGTTTATTTGAAAAAAAAGAATCAAGTCATTTGGATAAGTATATTTAGAGTTATTATTATGAGAACATAGCATGGTCAGGCTGCCATATAAGAAAAATATGCATAAACACTACGTCCACTTGCATGGATCATACCATAGTTGCATACCAAGCATTCATAATCATTTTAACATACTTATAACCATGTGTGTATCAAATGTTAGGTCTCAACAATATAAGGAAGCCTTAGAGAGAGAACCAAACCTATCATAAAGGTTGGTCACATCAAAAGGTGAGTAAAAACTATAATTAGATTATAAAATATATGTATGATAATTTTATGATGTGACTATGTTCTATTACATGTATATGTGATTGAACTGTTATATTTTACATGTGAATACAAGTTAAGTGAGAATTATATGGTCTTAATGATTACTTGGTATACCATTATGAATGAACACTTGCATATGGGACTAAAAAGATGTTGTGACCAACTTGTTAAACATTTGCAAATCACTTAGAAAAATGACCAATATGTCTTATAGGCACATGTTATTTATCAAACGATTCACTTGTTATATGTTGGCTTGTAAAATGTCACTTGAATCACATGGATTATGGGGAGCAGTGTTTGCTTTGCATGGTCAAGACAAAAATCAATTTATTGCATTTGCACTTGCATATTCAATTGTAATACTTGTAATGTATTATTGGTTATACCATAAGAATTTTATTATTGTTTTTATTAATTGAGTTGCGACTCACCAAATCACAATTATGTTTTTCAGATATTGAAGCATAACGTTTGGATTCTTTGGAGCATAAAGGTTTGCATAAAGACACATGGACCATAGGTCATTGGCTGAATTCCAACTCTCTCTCACGTTTGAATCATGCACATATGTCTAGATTGGAATCTATTTATAGTCACTAGCCTTGAACATTAGATAACATATATGTACATTAAATACATGTTAGATTGTGCATGAATAACGAATCAATTTTTATGCATAAGCATTTTGGGACACAAATGCCATGGTTTGTAAATGAACATAGTTGTCCTTTGCTTTTTTTGGGTAATCCAAGTGTAACTCTTTATTGCACGAATGCTTCGATTGTCTCCTTAGACTTCTTTAGCCTTCCCCTTGTGATTGTACCTTAAAATTGAAGTAGATCCTTTGCTAACCTTTCTTGGTTATTTGCATCATTCCCTCTCGATTTATCCTAAAATATAGATATATAAGAAAGCAAAAACCAAATTTAAGTAGCAAAAAGGATTATAATTTAGCCTACCACACAAATTGTAAGTCGTTCCACTCAAATCAAATATAACACGCATGGAACCACATACAATAGGTTTAGTATATGCAAAATCTAGCAAAAAACACGCTTTCCATCTTGTATGGAGAAATACTAAAGCATCCATTTTTTAAAACAAAAACAATAAAAGATATAGGTTTATCAACACAATATTTAAAAATCAAATTAGAACATGAAACATAAGAATTTTTGAAATAAAAAAAAAAAACTTTCTTCCTAACTAACACCTAAAATAGAAAGAAGAATAAAACAATAATTTATAAACATTAAAATAAGAAGAAGGAAATTTAAAAAGATAGAATTTTGTAAAACAAGAACTAAAGTCTTTTCAAAATAACACACTTCTAGAACGAAAATGAGACTTATGAAAACAAGAATTACAAGAAGTCAAACTCCTAGAATTAAAAGAAGACAAGCTAAAGAAACTAATTTTTTAAATGAAAAAAGTTGTTTAAAACACAAAAACTTGAAGACAAATGTTTATCGCTAAAAAATAAAGAATTAAAAACATTAAAAGATGAATAATAAGAGCTATCATGTCAAAAATAGGAAAAAAAACATGAAAACAATTTAAAGAATGCTAAGAGAAGGAGAAAAATGTTTAGAATAAAAGAAATCCTTTAAAATACAAAAGCAAGTATTTAAAGAAGAAAACAAATTAGAAACACATAAACAATACTTACAACAAAAAGAACTATGCCTAAAACACATAAAAGAAGCACAAAGATCTGAACAAGAAATAGAAAAGTTCATTTTACACAAATTTGCAATCTCATTCTTTATTATAGCACCATTATCAATATTAGGAGTTAAGTTGTCTTCTTTGCTAGGCTCCTCTATTGAAAACTACTCTTCATAATCTTACAAAAGAGACATATAGACACTATCCAAAAGATTATAAGTTTTATTAATAGTGTAATACATCCCTTTAAACAAAAACTTGGTTGTGGCCTTGGAAGAATAACTCTTATCATTATATTTTAACATTAGGGTTTTCTTTTACACACCCTCTCCTTTTCCATGCACCTCTCTTTTTTATGTGCATCCACTATAAGCTCTCATTTTTCAATTTTTTGCTCGCACCTCTCATGGGTTTTCCCATTGCTCTCCTTTTATCGCGTTAATTATTTTCCTTTCTTAAATGTGCTTTCTCTCTCTCATTGCTTTTTCTTTTAGCTCATGAACAAGTACATCATCATGCATGAGATTTACAATTTGAGCATTGGAACAAACTTCTAATGGTGATGTCCTATCATTATGTAAACTAATACTATCAACATTCTCTAATACAATCATAACCTCTTTATTTGTATAATTATGTTCAAAATATTGGCTTTTAATATTTGTATCATCATGTAAAGAAGAAGTTTGAATGTCTATTGTACCTTTATAAATAAAATCTCACATCAATGCTAGCGTTTTGATGTTTCTTCTTGGCTTGCCTCATGCTTACCTTCTCTTTTTGGTAGCATTTTTTATTATGTTTAAAATTGAACGTCTCTTTTTATTCCAAATTTATTTCCCATGACTAGCTTCACTTCTTTCCAATTGGAAATAGGGTCCTCTCCATAATACCTTCTAGTTGATTATACTTGATGCCACCACTACAAGCTTATTTTGATGATTATTAACACATCTAAAAGCTAATACTTGTCCATGTTAGTGTGTAAAATCTTATAGGTACATCAATCTTTTAATCAAAGGCTTTTGGAAAAAAACTTTTTGGCAAAAACTCTAAGAATTCAAAGACAATGAGTGTTGCTATATTTCAACAAGCATTGGTATTTCATCAACAGGTATTGAAGATACTTAATAGGTGTTAGAGTGTCACCCAAGTATGAGTAAAGGTCTCTAGACCCCTCAACCAATGGTTCTCTCAAGAGTTAACAAGCATTGGACGTATCAAACACTTGAGACTTAGAAGTTGATCTTCAATAATGGGCATTGCAATTTTACAATAGGCGTGGCTCATCGATATCTCAACAGGCATTAGACCAAGGGACTTGATGCGAACAGAACTCTCAAAGTATCAACAAGGGTATTGGATTTTTAACAACGGGCATTTAAAAAGCTCCCAGGCAAAGCTAAAGGTTTTGGACCTTCCAACAAGGCACCTTCATATTTGCAATAGGCATTGAGATCCTTTTCAACGAGCATTGTAAGCTTGCCAATAGTCCTTAAAGTGGAAAATCTTGAAAAATAGATTATCAAGCTCATTTCCTTCTGGAAACTTACAATGGGCATTGTCCATATCTCAATAGGAGTTAAACTTTAATTCCAATAGGCATTGAGAAGCTCCAATAATCATTGAAGGAGTTGGTGACTAAAAAATTGAGAAAGTCAGAAGATGAGCATCTAAGCAAATCTCTTTCTAACTGCTAATTCCAACAGACATTGGAATGAGATCAATAATTGTTGAAGTTATATTCTCACCTAACAACGAGCATGGAAACTGTCCAACAGGTATTGTGTGACTACTTTGCCTATAAAAGGACCCTCCCATAATAAACATAAGCGAAGAAAATTGGTAAAAAGTGAGTATTTTCTATTGTGAAAGCAATCTTTGAATAAAAGTGTGATCTATCTTTAAGAGAAGATCATTATGAAATGCTTGAAAAAGTTATCTTCAAAACAGAGTTGAAGAACAAGCTTTAAGACTTCTTTCAAAACTACCTACAAAATCAAGCATACCATGCGCTTATATTCTATATTGTTTATGGCTTGAGTAAGAGTGCTTTTCTCTTATTTAAGTTATAAATTCTTTTGAGAAAGCATTTGGTTAGGAGATCTCATAAGTTCTAAAACCATTCTTTATGAAAGGTCTAAGGTAGTACCTACAATCTACTTTGGGAAATGATTTTAGTAGCATCCAAAAGCCTTATAACGGCTTAGTAGTGCCCGAAAACTACTATTGTAAAGGTGGTTGATAACATCTGTAAGCTATCTTCATAGTATAAGACTTTAGTGGGAAAACTAAAGGAGAGGACATAAGCAGGATTGTGACGAACCCCTATAAACTAATTGTCTCGATTCTTCATTATTTTCACACATATTTTTACTTGTTTTCACTTGTCATTACCTTATTGAACCCCCCCCCCCCCCCCCCCCCCCCCCCCCCCCCTTCTTCTAGGGCACCAAGGTATAATAATTGGTATCAAGCCTGTCTCTCCATCAATGCTTAAGTTCTTAGAGTAAAGATCATGGCAAGTCATGAGGAATCACAATCAATCCATGAGCCACCATTCTTAAAAGGAGATGACTATGGGTATTAGAAAAACTATAACAAATTTGTAGATAGTGAAAACATATATCGATTTGACGTTGTCAAAGAAGGAAGAAAAGTTTAAACTAAACTAGTTAGAGATGCTCTAGTACCCAAGCCCAAGAGTTAATGGATAACGAAAGAGAAGAAGACAATTTTTAAAAATAGACGAGCTATGGATGTCCTCTTATGTGCAATCCATAAATCTTAGTATGCTAAGCTACAAATATGCACTTCAACAAAAAAAATTTGGCACAGCTTACGGACTCAATATGTAGGTAACAACAAAGTTAAGAAGAAAAAGATACAAATGCATATTTAAATGTATGAAACATTTATATATCAGCCTAGCAAGACCATCACTGAGATGTATAACAGGTTCATTGATATAAAGAGAACTCTCAAAACTCTTAGGAAGTTCTACTCCAATATGGATATGGTAGCAAAGATCCTAAAAACACATCTTAAAGACAAGTGGAAAAGCCAAGAATATAAGAAGTTAACAAGCTGGAAGTATTATCATTAGATGAGCTCATGGGAAAGCTACTAGCCCATCAAATCACTATTGAAAAGCTAGTTGAAAGCTTTAGAGTGAGAAAGAAAGATTTGGCTCTAAAAGCTAAAGAGGTATGCCCTAAATCTCCTTCTTCTTCTTATTTGCTAACATCTTCTTCTAGTGATGATGAAAACAACAATGAATATGAGCACCTTGCCCTTATAACAAATAATGTAAAGAAATTTCTTTCAAATTAAAAGAGCAAAAGGGTAAAAAGGTATGAGAAAAAAAAGCAATAAGAGTAACTCATTTGCTACAGATGCAATGAGAGAAGGCACATTAAGTCAGATTGTCCCAAGGTAAAGAAGAATAATGTTCTTGCTAAGAAACACACCTCCAATAAGGATAAGGAAGTATATAACCTACATGAGATGACATAAGTGGCTCTGAACCTAATGAGGACGATGTTAGAAATTAGCTAACCAATCTTTGACGCATGGCAATTAAGGAGAAATTTGAAGACTCCTCAAGTGAGTACTTATGTAGAAATGATAGTGACAGTGATGATGAGCATAAGGTAAATCCATCTGATTCTTATTCTAAAGATGAGTTATATTCAATTATCACCAAGCTGACCCTGAAAGTGGAGACTCAGAAGTCTAACACTTCCTTTCTTAAGAAAGAGAATAAATCCTTAAAGGATTATGTTAAGAATTACCAACAACGTTGATTTTTGGATCCTAATTTATATGTAGCACAAGTCCTAAGTCTTTAATTCAAAGAACAAATAAGATAAACACTTAAATACCAATTAGACCGCTAGAAAACTTGTTTCTAGCAACATGAATTATAAAGATTAAAAAAATGTTAATGTCAACCTTAAATTAACTAAGTAATTTAAGACCTAGATTAAATAAGTTTGTGAAAATATTAGGAACTCACTTAATAATCTCACTAAGTCTTATTAAGAACTCAAGAAGAGAATTAACTCTCATTAGCAATTTTGCTAAAAGAAATATTCTTCATTCATTGTTTCCTCTTTGGTTGAACAATAAGGCTATTTATAACCTTTACCCTAAGAATACTTCCTAAATAGTCTTTGCAATATTTCTAATCTATTTATGGAAAAAGGATATTTCTAAGCTAAATAGTAAATAACTAAAAATACATTTTATATTTTCTTATTTATAAATGAAGTTTCTTACATAAGTAAATACAAAAGTTTCTAATTAGTTTTTGAAATGTATTCAGCCTAATGAGGGAGAAATATGACAATATCCATACTTGGCCAAATTGGGCCTCCAAAAGGCTTCTTCATATTTTAGGGTCTAATGGATCTAGTTGAAGGCCTCATTTGAAGAGTCCAAGCTGCCAACTCCATGCAATTGGGGTTTTTGCTTCCTTTGTTCTTCTTGGTTTAGCCCAATGGTTATTCCTTGTTGCATGGATAACCCAATTGCTTCTTTGAACCTTTTGAGCCTTCCCTTTATGATTGGGCCTTGAAGTTGTCTTTGGGCTTGCCTTGGATATTTGCATTATTTCCTCCTTCCTCATGAGGATTTGTCCTCGAATCAATACCTTCATCAACGTCAAAAGGATATAAATATGTAATATTGAAAGTAACACTAACATTGTAATCACTAAGCAAGCCAATGTTATATGCAATATCATTAACCTTTTCCAAAACATGAAAAGGTTCATCGCCTATAAGGTTAAGTTTGTTATTTCTAAGATTATAAAACCTTTCTTTCCTAACTAGACCCATATCCATCTCCATGTTCAACACAAGTGTTATATGCCCTTTATTAGCATGTTTGGCAACTTGTTCATTCCTTTTTTCAATGTTCATATGAACCTTATCATATAAAGATTTAACAAATCCTGCCTTATTTTTCCCATTCTCATCTAATCTCATGCCCATAGGCAAAGAAAGTAAATCAAAAAGAGTTAAAGGAACAAACCCATAAATGATTTCAAAAGGGTAACAATGAGTATATGAATGCACATGATGATTATAAGCAAATTCAATATGTGGAAAACATTATTCTCATGTTTTCATGTTCTTTTTAACCATCACTCGTAATAATTGTCCAAAAGTTCGATTCACAACTTTAGTTTATCCGTCGGTTTGGGGGTGACAAGTAATAGAAAACAACAACTTAGTTCCCAAATTTCCCTATAAAGTTTTCCAAAAGAAACTCAAAAATCTTGTATCCCTATCACTAACAATAATTTTAGGCATACCATGTAATCCCACAATTTCTTTAAAAAACAAGTTTGCAACATTAGCAACATCATCGATTTTATGACATGGAATGAAATGTGCCATTTTAGAAAATTTATCAACCACAACATAAATGGAATCATTACCTTTTTTAGACTTAGGAAAACCCAAAAAAAAGTCCATTGAAATATCAACCCAAGGTATGCTAGGAATAGGTAAAGGCATGTATAATCCATATGGTTTAGTTTTAGACTTTACATGTTTTCATGTAACACATTTATCACAAATCTTTTGAACATCTAATCACATATTTAGCCAATAAAAATGTTTATGCAAAACATTTAAAATCTTTTGTACTAAAAAATCTCCTATAAATCCCCCTCTATGTGCTTCCCTCACAAGCAATTTGCATAAAACAATTCGGCATACAAAACTTGTTATTCTTGAATAAGAACCCATCATGCCTGAAATACTATTCATGAGCAACCTTTTCACAAGCAATATAGAACTGGCTAAAGTCATGGTCTTGGTCATTCAACTATTTTATGCATTCAAATCCCAATAACTTTGAATCCAAAGTAGAAAGAAGCACATACCTACGAGATAAAAGCATTAAAAAAATGTTGTCCTTACCTTATGACATATGGAAAATACTCTATAAACTCACTCCATTTGGCATGTTTTTTGTTGAGCTTTTATTGCCCCTTTAGGTACCTCAAGCTTTCATGGTCGGTATGGATAACAAATTATTTAGGCAATAGGTAGTGCAACCATATTTGTTAGGCTCTTACCAAAGTGTACATTTCCTTGTCATAGGCTGGGTAGTTCAAGGATGCTTCATTAAGTTCCCCACTAAAATAGGCAATAGGCTTTCCTTCTTACATGAGCACTACTCTAATTTCTATGCCTGAAGAATCATATTCAATTTTGAAGGTATTAGAAAAATTAGGCAATGACAATAAAGGTGTACTAGTTAATTTAGACTTGAGTAAAGAAAAGCATTTTCTTATGCATCTCCTCATTGGAAGCCAACATTTTTCTTAATCACTTTCATTAGTGGTGCGACTATGGTATTAAAATCCTTGACAAATCACCTATAAAAACTCACCAAACTAGGGAAAGAATGCACATCTCTAATAGACTTTGGTGTAGGCCAATCCTTGATAGTCTATATCTTATCTTCATCTACCATGATCCCTTGCTCACTTACCACAAAATCTAGGAATACAACTTTGTTTGTATAAAAAGAACACTTCTGAAGGTTAGTAAATAACTTATCCTTTCTCCAAATGTCAAAAACTAACTTTTCATGCCTAACATGATCTTCCAAAGATTGAGAATATACAATAATGTCATCAAAGTACACAACCACAAACTTACCAAGAAAGGTACGCAAAACATGGTTCATTAATCATATGAAATACTAGGTGCATTAATCAAACCAAAAGGCATAACCACCCACTCATATAAACCATATGTTGTTTTGAAAACAATTTTCCACTCATCTCCTTCCCTCATCCTAATTTGATGATATCTATTCTTAAGATCAATTTTGGAAAACATTTTAGCTCCATAAAATTCATCAAGCATATCATCAATCCTAGGAATAAGATGTCTATATTTGATAGTTATCTTATTTATAGCCCTACAACTAATACACATCCTTTAAGTTCCATCCTTTTTTGGTACAAGTAAAACAAGAACAACAAAAGGACTCATACTTTCCTTTATCAAACCTTTCTCCATTAGGTCATTAATTTGCCACTGAATCTCCTTCGTCCCCTCGAGATTACTCTTATTGGATGGCCCATTTGGAATTTGAGAGCTTGAAATAAAGTCAATTTGATGTTCTATCCCTCCTAAAGGTGGGAATCCTTTAGGTAACTCTTTAGGAAATAAGTCATCTTAATCCTATAAAAGATAAACACAAACACTGGGCAAAGAAACAATTAAGTCGTTAGCAAAAAAGTAAGCTTCTTTGGACAACATTAAAAAGCATAGGCATTTGGGCTAGATAGACTTTTCTTACTTCTCTTTTTTTTTTTTTTTTTTTCGCATAAAAGCTTTTTTTCACACACTTACCTTTTGCATGCCCCTCTCCTCTTTTTTAGGCATCCTCTATTTGCTCTGCTTTTACCACTCTAACCTAGTGCCCCTGTTTGGCTTTCTCACTACTCTCATTTATTGTGCTAATTTTTCTTTTTCTTGTTTATACACGCTTTCTCTCTCTCTCTCTCTCTCTCTCTCTCTCTTAAGACTTTTTGATCTTCATGAATTTAAATAGATAAAGAAGGAAGTACAATGTGTTTCCCCCCAAAATCAAACTCATATACATTAGTAAACCCATCATGTTTCACCCTCCTATTAAACTACCATAGATGCCCCAAAAGCATGTGACCAACTTGCATAGGTATAACATCACATAAAATCTCATCTTCGTATTTGCCCATTGTAAATGCAATCCTAACTTGCTTGGTTACCTTAATTTCCTCATTCTCATTTAATGATTGCAAGGGGTAAGGTTTAGGATGCTGCAAGGTTGGCAATCCCATTTTTTTCCACTAGATAAGTGTTAGATGCATTAGTGCAACTACCCCCATCAATTATAACAAGACATAAGTGGCCATTAATCCTACACCTAGCATGAAAAATGTTTTCCCTTTACTCTTAATCATTTTTAACATGGGCATTTAAAAAGCATATAGTCACAAAAAATTCCTTACTTGTTAACTTTTCGAGGTCATCAAAATTGTCCACATCACTAACATCTTCTAAAGAAGGCATTTTAGGGCCGTTTTCTACTCCATCATCTTTATCCTCACTTGTAATTTTGCCATCTCTAAGCACCATGGTCCTTTTGTTAGGGCATTCACGGGCCATATGTCATCTCTCTTGGCACTTGAAACACTTTTTGAAGTTAGCCTTATTGGATGTTGTTGGTTTGACCTTGGATGGATAATTAGGCTTCCTTACTTCTTTCTTATTTATTTTGACCTTATATCTACTAATAGGCTTATCACTAACTTTAAAATTTTTAGTACCAAAAGAATAAGAGCAATTGGACCTAGAAAGCTTACCTTTTTATTGTTTTTCCATCTTAAGGGCTAAATGGTACAAATGCTCTAAGTCATTATAAGGGTACATCTCCACTTGATCCGCAATGTCTTTGTTAAGCCCACTAAGAAACATTGTTATTGTTTGCTCCATGGATTCTTGAATCCCAACCCTAATTGACATCGCCTTAAGCTCTTGGTAGTATTCTTCCACACTCCTAACACCTTGCACAAACCTTTGCAATTTGTTGTGCAAATCCTTATAATAATGGCTAGGTACATATATTTTTCTCATAATTCTTTTCATTTCTTCCTAAGTACAAATAGGCTCATCCCTACATATTTTTCTAGTATATTTTAATTAGTCCCTTCAAATAAGAGCATTATTTATAAACTCAATAATAACAAGCTTAATTTTCTTTTCCTTACTATAGTTATGAAATTTTTTTTAAAAAAAATATACCTTTTTTTCACATGATAGGTATGCCTCGGGATCACCCTTGCCATGGAAGGTACGATTCTTCATCTTGATACCACTAAGATTGTTATCTTGCTAACTTGAACTTTGGGAAATTTCCTTAAGCACTTGCATCCAAATACTCTTAGGTATGATATATTGGGTTTTCTACCATTCTATAGCTCATAAGATGTTTTATTAAGAATGAGTTATCTAAAAACTCTATTTGCTATATAACATGACTTATTAATGGCTTCAGCCTAAAAGTAATTTGGTTAAGAATACTCATTGGGCATAATTATAGCAATCTCTACTAATGTTCTATTTTTCCTCTCTACACCACCATTTTGTTTTGGTGTTATAGCGGTTGAAAAATTATGAAAAATCTCATTCTCTAAACAATATGATTCAAAAGCTTCATTTTGAAATTCCTTTTCATGGTCACTTCTTATAGAAGAAATGAAGTAACCCTTTTCATTTTGAATTGTTTTTGCAAAACTTTTGAAAACATAAAAGGTATCATACTTATGAACTAGAAATGATACCCAAGTAAACCTATAATAATCATCAACTAGGAATAATGCATAATATTTTCCACCTAAACTAGCACTCATAGCATGTCCTATCAAGTCCATATGAATTAGTTGAAGAGGTTTAGATGTACTTATAACATTTTTAGCTTTGAAGGAAAATTGATGTTGCTTCCAAATTTGGCAAGGACCACATATCTTGTCTTTTGAAAAACTTAGCTTAGGAAGACCTTCAACTAGATTTCCTTTAGATGAACTTTATAAGAGCTCCATGCTAGCATGTCCAAGTCTTCTATGCTATAGTCAAGCTTCATTACTAACAGACATAAGACACTTAAAAGATTGATTAGCCAAATTATATAAGTCAATTAGATAGGTATTGTCTTTCCTTTCACCCCTGAAAACAACCTTTTTATTCATTAATGTCGTAACTTGACATTTTCTAGGGTCAAAGGTGACTTTATGACCTTTGTCACATAATTAACTTACACTTAGCAAATTATGTTGTAAGGCATCAACTAACAAAACATCATTCATTAAAGAGCAACCATTCTTACCAATGGTTCCAATGCCAATTACCTTGGCATTGTTACCAAATGTGACATTGCCACCTTCTTTTTCCTTTAGGCCCATGAGTAGCTTCCTATTGACCATTATGTGCTTTGTGCATCCACTATCCACATTTCAATCATTTGATTCATTGGTGGCTACTAAACACCCTTACACAACATAAATAATTAATCTATTCTTTGGTACCCAAACATACTTGGGTCTTAAGGGGTTAGGTATTGAAGGGTCATCTAATTTGAGATGAGTCTTCCTAATGTAAAAATAAATATTAATGTGCCCATATCTCATGCAATAATGGCATTGAAGCTTAGACTTATATATCTTTCATCTATGCATTGTCTTGGTATGAGTGGAGGATTTTCTCATACCAATATAATGTGTGTGAGAACATGAGCATGCATGTAAGGATGTATATGTGATTTTGTTATGTTTGTTGGGATTAATTTGGTTCTTATTGTACATGTAAGCATGATTAGCTCTTTTAGAAGTAGACTTTGAGCCTTATTGCACTTTCCCTTTGCCCTTAAGCATTAGGGGTCTAGTGCTTTGGGCACTTTTTTTTCCAACAACCTCAATACTTGAAGTTTGAGGTGTTGAGGCTCTAAAGAATGTAGTAAGTGTAGGTATGGAGGTTAAGGCTTCATTGAAACCTAGACCATACCTAATTAAGGGAGGCCTTTGAGATACTATGAGTGTATCCAAAGCTTCCTTACCCTTATAAAATTTAGAGATAGAGCTTCTAAGCTCAATGGCTTCTTCTTTTAAAGAGTCATTCTCTTTTCTTAATAAAACTAGTGTTGAAGATGATTTGGAAAGATTTTCCATAGATTTTTGAGTTCTTCATTTGAAGCCCTCAATTCACTTACAAGGCTATTAAGGGATTTGTAATCATCCTTTAATTTTGTGCACTTCCTCTTGTAAGTCTTCATTTGTAACTTAGATTTGTCACATTTCATTGTGAGAGCTTCTAGAAATTCACCATGTACATCATCTAAATCATCATATTAGAGTGAGATGAAGTGTTTACTTCATTAGGAGAGTCCTTTTGAGCCATGGAACACATGTTAGGAATCTCTTCTTCTTCGTCATCTTCACTTCAGCTGTCATCCCAAGTGGCTTTAAAACTTTTCCTTTTATATTTGTCCCCTTTCTTCTTCTTCTTCTTTAGCTTGGGGCAATCATACTTAATGTGTCCTTGCTTGCCACACTCATACCAAGTGATATCGGCTGATCTCTTTTTGGGATTAAGAGTTGCTTTTTTGAAGTTCCTATTTTCTTTTCTTCTTCTAATAAGCTCCTTGGTGCTTATGGAGAGCATTACAAGTTCCTCATCCTCTTTGTCACTCACCTCTTCACTTGAGGTTATTTCTACTTCCTTTTTCTTTGAAGATGGTTTAAGTGCCAATGTCTTCCTTTTTTGCTTTTCAGATTTTCCTCATTGGCCCCTCATTTTCTTTATTTCCTAATCTTATTTAAGGAAAACTCATGAGTCAAGAGTTTGCCTATCAAAACATTCATTGGCACCTTCCGTATTTTCGGGTTGGACTCTTGTATACTACATACTCTAGCACCAAATTTCTCAAGAGATAAAGACTTTAGAATTTTGGAGTTTACCTCATGGTTTGTGAGAACCCTACTGAACTTCTTCATGTTGGTGACAATTGCTAGGAGCCAGTTTGTCATATCTGTTATACTCTCATCCTCCTTCATCATGAATAACCCCCATTCTACTACAAACATCTCAAGTCAGCTGGATTTCACCAAAGTGGTGCCCTCATGATAGTTCTCCAATGCTTTCCAAATACCATAAGCAGTTTGGCAATGTTGTATATTTCCAATTTCTTTTCTTGAGAGAGAACTGAGAAGGATTGCCATGACTCTTTTATTTTTACCACTGGATCTTCTGTGTGCTTCAACCCATTCTTCTTTAGAGATTAGCTCTTCACTCCTATCTACCACTTTAGTAGGTGGCTTCCATTCTTTAACAACATCCCATAGATCAACCACATCAGTGTCTAAATAGATCTTCATCCTATACTTCCAATGAGTATAGTCTGCTCCATCAAAATAAGGCTTGAGGTGTGTGTGGATTTCTTTTTGTGCCATTGATCTTAACTCACTCAATTAAGGTTTTTTTTTTAATGAGACTTGGCACTAACACCACTTGTTAGCCTAGGGCACCAAGAAGGGGGGTTGAATTAGTGGTCAATTAAAAGTTAAAATGAAAAATAATTATTCTTAAGAATTTGAGAAGGATAAGAGAAAATTTGACACAATTGTTTATAGTGGTTCAGGTGTTAACAAACCATATGTCCACTCCCCATTTCTCTCTAATTAGGTGTTTTATTCAACTCAGCTAGTGTATCCAAGCTCACACCAAACTTTTACAACTTGTGTTTATGGCTCACACAAAAACCTTACACCTTTTGTTTTATAGGCTCACACAAAAACCTCTTACAAGTGTTTTGCAAGCTTAGACTAAAACCTTTCACAAGAGTTTTAACTCTAGACTAACTCTCAACCTCTTTACAATGGTGTTTATTGCTCACACCTAACAATTAACAACACATAAATGAGAATGAAAGATTAAGTAGCAAATAGGCAAGAGTTTGGTTACAAATTAATGAATTATCTTGCATTTACATATGTTTGACTGAGTATTTATAGCTCATATCCACCAAAGAGATGTTAGCCTAAAACTATCAACAAATCTCTAAGATTTGTTAGGTAGATTTAGCATTAAATGCTTGTTACGCGAAAGTCACGGTCGCGAATTTCCAATTTCTATTGTGGAGTTAAAAATTTTGGTGAAAAACCCTATTTGTGTCAATGGCTAGTCCACATGTCAACTGTTCATTGGTTGTCCAAGACAATATAACCATTGTGTTCTAATAACTCTCAAAAGTAAAGGTTGCGAGATAACTATGTCTTGGGCATGACTGAGGCCGCGAATTCCTATGTTTCGAGAGGAAACTACAATTCAAGTCACGGTCGCTACCAAATATTCACCCTTGCGATTTTTGATCTTCAATAGTTACATAGGACACTTGGCTCATTGTGGCTATGGCTTTGGCTCCCTACTTTGTCACTATGAAAGTCGCAGTCGTGAATCTGGACACGATACCCATCGTGGATTCCTCTATGACTCAAGCTTACTTCTTTCGGCTATGTCGTGGCTACAAATTTCCCTACAAATTCCTTTGGCCTAGCTTTATCCATCCTTATGATTGATTCATAATTGGAATTATAATATACACACTGCGACTTTGAGTGAACTTAACAAAGTTAGAGATTTTAAATTCTATCTAACTTCAAATGAAAAAACTAACTTATAATTTGCAATACAACACTAAATTAAAGTATTAGTACTGATCAATCTCTATTATCAAGATCAAAAGAGGTTAATGACTTAGGTTAAACCAACATAGTCTAACACAAAAGTTTGAAAAAAGGAACAAATACATAATAGGTAGGTGATTTAAGTACAACTCAGATGGCTGATGTAGAAAGGGTTGTGGAAGAAAAACCTAATTTTCTAGATGCCACTAATGTCCCTCTAGTGTTTTTGAAGATGAAGATATATTTATTACCATGTTTAATGTAATAAATTATGAATTTACTTGTGTGATTTGTTTCCTGATGGTAGTATGCATAGCATATGTCATTCCATAAGCATATTTAATATTAATTATACATATACCACTAGATTTAATATTGGCATATAGGAAACTCTAAAAATATTACTTATTTCCAATGATTCCAAACTAAAGGAGTGAAGAAAATTTAAATAATTACTCATGAAGTACGAAAGGGTCTTTGCTTAGACATACGAAGATTTGTTAGGGGTTGATAAGTGGATTGCTAAACACAGACACCTGACTTACCCACACATTGTTGGTTTTGATGGAGAAGATGCAACCTAAGAGAGAGGGTGAATTGGTTGTAAATAAAAAGCAAACAAACAATATGGAATCAACAAACACAAATCAACATAAAGTTTTACAATGGTTTGGTAATGTGCCTGTTCCACTCCCCAAGCATTCTCTTTGCCTGTTCCACTCCCCAAACATTCTCTTAGGCATTTTCTATTATTTTCCTAGGCTTGAGAAAAACATTCTATTTTCTAAGCTAAAGGATTGCCCTTACACATACTCTTTTTTAATAAGGAATTAGAGAGCCAACCTAGCCCTTTCAATTTTCTAAGGTACAATACCAATGTTTTAACCATTAGTAAGGATAGATTCAAATAGTGTTAATACCTCTCAAATTAGGCATCAATGAAACTTTTAGTGTTCAATAAAACCTACTATTAAACAGTTAGAAAGTAATAATCACTCTACCCAAATTGAAGTAACACCAAAAGGTTTGCACAAAGAGCTTGCTAAATGCTCTCTAATTGATTACAAATGTTTTCAAAGTTTCATAATCTTTTATGGTCTTTAGAAATGCTCCTTATATAGCAGAACTTCAAACTAGCCATTGGAATAGTTGATATTCAGTTTGATAGCTTGTCTATAAAACTAGCCATTAGATGTGACAATGCCAATTGACTCTTAGCAATGCCTATTGATCTTGTAACAGATACTTTCGATGTCCATTGTTAGCTTCTCAATGCTCATTGGAGATTTATTCAATGCTCATTGCAAATTTCAAATGGTTGTTGGATGGTCTAATACACTTTGGCCATTTGTAGCAATGTCTCAATGCCCATATGCATTTTTTAATGCTCGTTGCAGTATTATTAATGCATGTTATTGATTTCCCTGAAAGTATGAGCTTGGTGCTCTATTTTCCAAATTCTACTGAATGCTTCAATGACTATTATAAAATTCACAATGCTCATTAGAAACGTCTCAACACGTGTTGATTATTTTAGTATATCTTGCTAGGAGGTCTAAATGGTATAACACAAACTACAACACCTTTCCAACGTTTGTTGTGAATATGCAATACCTGTTGCTAGGTCCAGACCAATGCCTGTGGCGAGGTTCAAAGTGCATAGCTCATGTCTAAGCATTTGTCCAATGTCTGTTGTGATATTCTAATACCTATTGAGAATTGTTTAACACCCATTGAATTTGTTCCCCTATTACTGGTCATAGGATACAAAAACACTATAATTCAATTATTAGAACTTCTTATGGTTTTGTCATTATTTCATTATTATTCAAAACACATCATTAAAAGTAAAAGAGTGAGATCAATGCCTTGGGGTCGCATGTTCTCCTAACAATCTCCCCATTGACACAACACACATGAGATTAATGAAACAAAAACTAAGAAAATATGACCTGAATGGACTTAATAAGTTGAAAAAAAGGTGGGGAAGCAATTGAATGCCATGTTTATGGAAACAGTTCTTTACCTAGCCAATATAGCACTTGTACCAAACAAGGATGAGAGAGTAAAAATATGTGTGGATAACACAAATTAGAATAAAGCTTGCCCTAAGGATGACATTCCTTCCTCATATTAATGTGTTAACAGATAGTGCTATGATGTATGTTATGTATTTTTTCATGGATAGGTTTTTAGGCAATAATTAAATTCTTATGGCAAAATCGAGAAGGTAAAGATAGCCTTCATCATGAAGTGGGGAGCATACTACTTTAAGGTGATGTTATTCTAGTTGCAGAATGCACGAGCGATGTGCCAATAGAGGACAACTACCTTATTTCATGACTCAATCCATAAGGAATTAGAGGTGTACGTAGATGACATGATGGTAAAGTTTGAAATAAGGGAAGAACACTTTGAAGCCTTGGAGAAGTTCTTAAAGAGGGTTCATGAGTATAATTTGAGGTTAAATCCTAAGAAGTATATGTTTGGGGTTACATTTAGCAAGTTATTAGGATATGTGGCAAGTGAGAAGGGCATATAAGTATATCCATACAAGCTTAAGGCTATTTAATGTTGTCCTTTGAGCCCTATAAAGGGGTTGAATTGGGCAATGACAAGTATTAAAAATTAAAACTAAATGCAAAAATATGAAGAATCAAGACATAAGATCTATAGAGGTTCGACCCAATCCTCTCCTATAGTATCTCCATTAGAGCTTTCCCTATCGTGATAGCTCAAGGTGTTATCAACAACCTTTACACAAGTAAGTTTTTTACCACTTACCAAGCCTTTACATGTGATATATTTCTAGGCACTATCTATAACATCCCTATTCTCATTCATTGGCATTCTCACATGAACATATTCATTGCACAAATGATTTTCAATCCTATATGAACATATAAATTGGATAAATGATCTTTTAGCTATGTGAATTGGATAAGCATGACTATGACACACGCACCATTGCATTTAGGACACTTAAACATATATGTAATGTTTGTATAATTGCATGTCAAATTATCTTATATTGTGTGCATGATATAACATCATAAATAATGGTTTTTAAAAGCTTATTTAAAAGTATAAGGAGTAGATAGGGATTAAGAGATGGATAAGGGTGATGAAAGAGTGAGGAAGAGGGACTAAAAGAGGAAAATTAAACTTCCAACCAATGGTAGTGAGACACCATTATTTTGTCATATTAGGGTAGGTATACGAATTAATTTTGCATTTTTTGGATTGTATTATAGAACCAAAAATGTGAGGAAGTAAAAAAAATATAAAGAAATAATGGAAGAAAGGAGGAAGAAGAAGAAGAAGAAGAAGAAGAATAAGGAGAGGGAGAAGAGTGAGCCAGTTTAAAGGAAACCTTATGCTTTTCTAGTTTTGGCATAAGAGGTAAGTGATTTAATCTTTTTTTCAACATGAAATTCCTCCCTTATAGCATGTTAAACATCCCTGATTATGAAGAATTATGGTGTAATTTGAGGTAGAGCTCATGTATAGAGGTTGAAGCTTAAAAGAAACAAGAGCTGATTATGTTTGTTTTATTGTTAGAGCAGATTTTGTACCCACAATTTCATAACATTAGAAAAGGAATTAGGGAAAGTGTAAACTATCATAGTTGTAGCTCTATGAGTCATCTAAAAGCATGTACAATATTTTTGCTTAATTTGGTGTGTGAAGAGATATGGCTCCTTCATTAGTGTTGGTTCAAGACCGACTAAAATCTCTTCAGTCTCGTTGTTTTCATATATTTTGATGACCTTATGTGCTGATTTAGACCAAGTATGAAACATGAAATTGTAGGGCTATATCCCATCTAAATACCTAAAAGGAATTTTTACTTAATTTTTGTGTGGAAACAGATATGGATTAAAGATTATGACAGACCCTGAACCAAATGAAACCTCATCAATCTTTTAATTCAGTTTTTTCAAGTATTTGATGGCCATAAAATCATAATTTGATGTGTACCAAACTTCAAATTTGTATATTTATTTTTGACCTACATTATTGTAAAATATTTTTGATGGTCAATGAGATATTGCCCCTTCATCATGACTGATTATCAGCATGTTGAAAACCTACTCACCTAAGACTGGCCAATTGTTTTGGTGACTTTATAGATGAATTAGACAATAAGTAAAACATAAAAAAATTTCCTTAATGTGTTTTTTAACTTTTGGTAAATCATTTTTATAGTTGGATTTGTACCATTTGAGATATACTCATGATTGTAAGACCTACTCATACTGAGATGACATTGAAACAGGGAAAAATTCAAAAATTCACTACATTTTTTTGTCTTATATTGACCCAAAATTTGAATATGTTGTATCATATTGTGTCTAGTTTATTTGATAAAATGAATCAAGTCACATGTACATGTGATTGAATTCTGACATTTTACTTGTGATTACAAGTCAAATAAAAAGTATATGATCTTAGTGATTACTTGGTATACTATTGTGAATGAGCGCTTGCATATGGAACTAAAAGGATGTTGTGACCATCTTAGCAAACAATTTCAAATCACTTGGAAAAGGGACCAATATGTCTTATTGGCACATGTTATTGATCAAATGATTCACTTGTTATATGTTGGCCAGTAAAATCAAATGTCATTTAAATCACATGAATTCCCAGTAGTAGCGTTTGCCTTGCAAGGTCACAATAAAATCATTTTATTGCATTTTCACTTGCATAGTCAATTGTTATACTTGTAATGTATCCTAATGATATTTAATTGTTGGTTGTGCCACAAGAATCTTATTATTATTTTTATTCATTGGGTCACAACTCACTAAATCATAATTATGTTCTTCATATACTAAAGCATAAGGTTTGGATACTTTGGTGCATATAGTTTTGCATAAAGATACATGGACCATAGGTGATCAATTGAATTCCAACTCTCTCACCTTGTGTCATGTACATATATCTAGATAGTAACCAATTATGGTCATTAACCTTGAACATTAGTTAACATATATGTACATTAAATACATGTTAGATTATTTATGAATGATGAATCAACCTTTATGCATATATATTTTTGGACATGAATGTCATGATTTGTAAATGAAAATGGTTGTTACACTATCAACCTCTAATAAGTAAATCTCAAAGACTACTAATCTTAGCCCAAAATACATTTCGTGTACTTTTAACCTTTCACTAGATCAAGTTTTTAAGGATTGTAGACCTAAGGTTTCTTAAAATTAAATACAACACTTTAAAAAGGAGAAAGGAAAAATTTTTTCACTCAAGTAATCAAGACACTCAAACATTTCACAAAAGGTATGTTTGACTAGGTTGAAAATGTGAAGAGAATTTCTAGAAAGCTTATCCTTCAAACTCTATTTTGATGATAAATTTTGCAAGCTTTGAATAATCAATTTCTTTATATTGTTAGATCACTCTTTATTTGCCTATATTTATTAAGAAATGCTTTCAAAATAGAACACTCGCTTAATGGAATAGTTCTTTATGTATTTATATTGAGGGTGGCTCTTTTATACCATGACGAAAGAACTAGCCATTAGAGTGAAAGCTTTTACTTCACATTACACCTCAAAGTAAGTAATGCCTATTGAGGCATCCCCACACCTATTGCTATAACATCAACCATCATTGATTTCATACAAATGAGTGGTTGTCAAGCAAAACACACTCTCAATGGTCGTTAGCTTTATTGAAATGCCCATTGAGACTAGCTGTTAGGGAGAACATGACTTAAGGCTCCACTTTTGACTTTAACAAACATTTATTTCACTTTTTCTTTAATGATTGTTAGATAAAAATAATGGTCGTTACTTTTAAACTTCAATGCTCGTTGAAGGAGGGTCAATGCATGTTTACTTGATTCTCTATTTTTAAAGATCTACTTAAGTCCTTTAATGGTTCTTGGATTTGCAATGCCCGTTGGCAGAACATTCGATGCTTGTTGAGATATGAATGTCAATCGTTGAGGGGTCCAATCCTTAAAACTCAAACTTTAATTTTTGTCCAACTCCTGTTGGTGAACTTTAATGTCGGTTGAATGTGCTCAATGCCTATTCGAATATTGAGTGTGCCTTGTTAAGAGATCAAAAGTCTTTGGCTAAATTTAGAGAGTTTTTTCCAATGCCTATTGAGATAGACCAACTCCTATTTTGGGTTCTAGATAGTTTTGCTCAATCTGAGGCAATTTGTCCAAAACTTGTGAAAATGCTATAGTTATTTGAGGATAAGAACAATGCTCATTGAGAAAATGTACTACTTGATGTGAAGTTCAATGTGTAATGCCTTGTCAAAGCAATTGTTTAATGCTTGTTGGGAATATGGGTAACACTTATTGGAAGGTCTATAAGGCTATACTTGAGGTGTTTCATAAACACTTATTGTGATATCTTAAATGCATGTTGATAAGTCCACAATGCCTGTTGAATAAAGGCAATAGTCATTAGTCTGTCAATATGAGTTTGCATTGAGCTTTACTCTCTGTCATTTTTATTATTTAAACAAACTACATTCTCCAATCATCATGGTCTAAAAAAGAAAATGATATACCTACAAGTTCCAACATAAATAACTTAGACAAGGATTAACTATTTGACATGTTTGTAATCATCAAAAAAATACTTGAAACCTTGAGGTTCAAAATTCTCCCCTTTTTTAATGATGAAAAACAATCAAACAAAAGCAATAAGGTTATATATATATATATATATATGCACATACAATTTTATGCTTATATTATGATGTCATTATTGTTCCCCCTTTTTCATTATAAAAAAACAATAATAAGAAATTGCAAGAGAGGAGCATATATAACTAATATATTCATCGCAATAGAATAGATAATATTATAAAAGATATAAACAATATCTTTTACTATGCATTACAAAAGATATATTGTCTAATCATCAGCTACTTTTGCAAGAAAATAAATTAAATAGGAAAAATAAAAGCAATATGAATAACTATGCATATGACTCATGAGGAGGTATTTTGGAGGGAGAGGAATGGGTTTTATCTTGAGGATCTAATGATGGTTGTGGCTTTCAGAGTTGCTCTTCGCTCTTAGGCTATACTGCTAGTACTGGTTCCTTAGCTTCTTGGTGGGATCTTGCAATTTGAAAGTCTCTAGCTGCTTATATATACTTGGGTTGCTAGGTTGCAAGTTTAAGCTTTCCATAAGCTAGGCCAAGGTTTTGGTTAATGTCCTTCATCTCACCTTAGAGTTGATGAACTTTCTAATAGAGAGTAGTGGTAAAAGATCCAACCCTTTGAACAACATTAGTAAGGGCTTCCAACTGCTCAAGCACTTCCTGCTTAAATGGAGAGAAAGTTGGAGTAAATGTATTATTTCTAATTCCTCCTACTGTTGTAATCCCTGCCCTGATAGGTTATTCAATTTCTTTATCAACATTTTCTTAAGGAACCTCTCCTTCCTTAAACACCTTTTTTATTAGTCCAGTGTCAAGCCTTTGTATAATCCCCATGCTCATTAACATCTTCTCTTTAATGGGCTCATTGTCAAGCAGTTTCTCCAACATCAGGTCATAGTCTAGGAGCTTTGTCTTAGTAAGAGGTGTGGCCTTCACAAACTTTACAATCTTTGTGATGTAATGAGACATCACAAAGGCATTTGACTTATAAATTTGCCATCCATTCTATGTAGCAGTAGCCAAGATGTGTTCACCTTTTACTTGTCCTTCAAGTACCAAAGATAGAATAGGTCCATTATGGTGCAGTTGCCATTAGATTGGCTTTTTGCATTAATATTATAGGTGATGCACTTGTGGGCAAACATAAGGACTTAGCTCTTGATCTTTGAAGCCTTCCTATTATTGTTATTGTGGTTGCCTTTTCCATCAGTTATGGGCTTCCAAAATTGATTGACATCAAATTTAACGTTAGAATGAGGCTTTATTAAACTATAAGAGGTAGCGTTAAGGCATATAGTAGAATCTTTTATCCTGATCTTATACTTCTTGCCAAATAGCTTGAACTTGATTATGCCAACCTTAACATAGACATCATAGTCATTTCCTAACACTTATAAAGTGGTGAGAAACTCCATAGTTATCTCTAGGTATGAGGGTTCACTAATATGTCAAAAAGGTTCCAATCCAATGCCTATTAATAGCTCTTCAATCTGCTCTATTAAGTCATACCTTAGAAGATCATTCCATTCCAAAAGCTTCCCACCACCTAATTGACTTTTCAATAATTTTTAAGTCGATTCTTTTTCTTTTTCATCATCAAGGTGAAATTGTTAGGTTAGAAGATCAATTACAGGTTTATGGATAAGTTTAGAGGCTTGCTTTGTTTTAGTTGCCTTTCCCTTCCCTTTTGAATCATGAGTTACCTTAGGTTTATTTTTATGTTATGAATCTATGTTTGATGTCTTTGCTATTCATTTCCTTTGATGGGCTACTGTTGAAGCTAGATTCTCTACAGTTTCAAAGTTAAAGCTAGTATAGGAAGGTTGAGGGTTCTTCCTATTATGTTACTTATATCTTTTGGTGGAGTCAGTTTTGGGTGCCACGAGTTAATTAAAGGATTAATGAAAGCAAAATGCAAAAAATTAGGAATGTTCAATAGCTGTTGTGAGTAAGGCAATGACTATTGGATATGATTGTTAGCTTAGTCTTCTAAGAGTTCTTTAGCCAACAATGGTGACTGATTTGCAATGACCATTGAAAGCTGACAACAGTCATTGGTAATACATAATGATCGTTGTGACTAATAGAAGCAAAATGAAAAAGTCACATGTAGCACATCAATCATTATGAGATTAATAACAACCATTTATATCTAATAGCAGCATGATCCCTAAGAAAGTGATTTCCAATGTTTATATGCTTGCTCTTAGAATGTTGAATGGGATTTTTAGACAAGTTTATTACACTAGTATTATTACACTTAATAGTAACTTTTTCACAACAACATTACAATAAAGAACTTGTTGTTTCATCCATAGGATTTAGGCACAACGTAGGCCAACTTCTACATACTCAAATTTGGTAATTGATAAAGCAATCGAGTTTTATTTTTTCCTACTATAATATGCCAAACATTGGCCAAGTAATTCACAAGTCCCAAAAGTGCTCTTTTTATCTAAAGTACACCTAGCAAAATTAGCATTAGAAAATGCATTTAACTCAAATAAAGAACTCATAGGAGACTAAAGTCCTAAGTTAAGGGTACTAATAAGATATTTAAGTATGTGTTTCACAACATGCAAGTGAGACTTTTTAAGATTAGATCAATATCTAGCACATAAGTAAATGTTAAACATAATATCAAGTTTATAGGCTGTGAAATAAAGTAGACTGCCAATCATACCTTTATATAGCTTTTGGTCGACATTCTTACCATGTTCATCCATGTTTAGCTTGATGTTGGTGCTTATATGAGTTTTACAAAATTTTCTGATGTTTATGGCAAAACTTTTGATTAATTCTTTTGCATATTTCACTTTGTTGATGAATATTTCTTCATTTCCTTATTTTATTTGTAATCTAAGGAAGAATTTGAGTTCTCTCATCATGCTCATTTCAAACTCTCACTTTATTACTTTAGAAAAGTGTTCACATAAGCAAACATTAATATCACCAAATATGATATCATCTCAATATATTTGCACTAATAATATGTCCCCTTTCTTTTTTTCTTAAAGAAACGAGTTGTGTCTACTAAAGAGTTGGAGAAAGCTTTTTCTATAAGAAAGTTGCTCAATCTCTCATACCAAGCTCTTGGAGCTTGCTTCAAGCCATATAAGGCTTTGGTTAGCTTGAACACATGATTAGGAAAGCAATGACATTCAAAACTAGGAGGTTGTTTAATATACATTTCTTCATTAATGTACATATTTACAAAATCACTTTTGACATAACTTGAAATTCATATAAGATGCAAATGCAAGCATAATTCTAATAGCTTCAAGTCTAGCTATAGGTACAAAAGTTTCATCAAAGTCAATCATTTCTTCTTGGTTATAGCTTTTGTCCACTAACTGAGCCTTATTCCTAACAATGTCTCCATGTTCATCAAGTTTATTTTTAAGTACCCATTTAGTTCTAATAACATAATGGTTATAAGGTATAGGAACTAAGGTCCACACTTTGTTCCTTACAAATTGGTTGAATTCTTCTTGTATTGCAAGAACCTAATGTTCCTCTCTAATGGTCTCATATATGGTATTTGGCTTAATAAGGAATATAACAGTGAGATTAGTGCATGCATTTCTATAAGATTATCTAGTTGTTACCTGACTTGATGGATCACCAATGATAAGATCTATTGGATGATCTTTCTTTAAAATCCAATCCTTTTCTGGCTGAGGTTATGCTTCACTAAGAGTAGGAGGAGGTGGACTTCATTTCATTCATTATTCATGTCTTGTGGCTTCTCCATATTCTTTCCTTCTTCATTAATGTTTATCTCACTCATAGGTCATGTAAAATCATTAACATCTTCATTTATTGAAGAAATGGGGCTAGATTCATCAAATACAACATGCATAGACTCCTCTATAGCAAGTGTTCTCTTATTAAAGACTTTATACCCCTTTGTTAGTGGTAGAGTATCCAAGGAAAATTCCTTCATCATACTTGGAGTGAAACTTGCTAAGGTTGTCTTTCATGTTTAGAATAAAACACTTATAACCAAAAACTTTAAAATATGCAACCTTTCTATTGTTCCACAACTCATATGAAGTTTTCTTCAACAAAAGTCTCGACAAGACTCTATTTAAAACATAACATGAAGTCTTTACAACTTCAGCCCAAAAATACTTATAATGATTATATTCATTTAACATGGTTCTAGCCATTTCTTGAAGAGTTTTATTCTTATTTTCTACCACACCATTTTATTATGAAGTTCTATGAGTTGCAAAGTTATGTAAGATACCATACTAATCATAAAAGCTATGAAACTTAACATTCTCAAACTCTTCACCTTAGTCACTTCTAATTGAAGAGATTTTAAAATCCTTGAATTCTCTTAGCAAATGTCTCAAAAGCATCAAAATAAGAATCCTTGTGAGGGAGGAATAATACCTAAGTATATATAGAGTAATCATTAACTATGACAAATACATAATGCATGCCTCCTAAACTAGATACTTTAGTGGGACTAAATAGATCCATATGAAGCAATTACAATGGTCTAGAAAAACTTACATTGTTATTTGCTTTAAATGAGGATTTAATATGTTTACCTATTTGACATGCTTCTTCCTTTGAGAACTTGATTTCAGGTAGACCTTCAACCAAGTTTCTTCTCTTTAATTAAATGTGGAGTTCTATATTTGCATGTCCTAGTCTTCTATGACAGGTTTTTCCTTCATCCATTATAGAGACTAAACACTTTGCATTACGGTTAGCAAAAGAGTTTAAATTAATCACATAAATATTATGAACTCTTGTACCAATGAACAAAATTTTGTTATCACTCATCTTTGATACTTACCATGCTTATGGTTCAAACACAAGTCTAAGGCCTTTGTGACACAACGAACTTACATTTTGCAAGTTGTGATTAAGTCCATCAACAAGAAGTACTTTATCATGGATAGGTGAGTCATCATCCTTACCAACTTTACTTATGCCAATAATTTAGGCTTTGCCATTGTCTCAAAATGACACATTTCAAAGACCTTCAATCTTTTTCGATTGTGTGAAGAACTTCCTTTCTCCTGTCACATGCTTTGAACATCCACTATCAAGATGCTACTCTTGATCTTCAACTTATGATTCCAAGTACGTCTACAAATAAGGAAGATTATGTCTTAGGTACATAAACCATTTTGGTTCCTAGGGGTTTAGCTTCTGCCAATTGCTCATCTTGCCTTATAGATTGGTAATGATATGCAATATGGCCATATATTCCAAAATTGAAATGATCGCCATCAAAGTTAACTAGCGTCCTAGTTCTAAGTCGTACATACATGTAGTGTCTCTTAGACTTGTAACTCCTTTGAGTAATGTGTCTTTGAGTATTTCTCATGTAAGGAACTCTTTTGTGTCACATATGCCTATACCTATAGTTATGCCAATTTTTATATCTTTGCCCATCTTGCCTCTTAGGCTTGCAAGAGTGATATATGTAAGCACAATTTGATCTATGGGGGAGTATATCTCAATCATGAGTGATTGTGTTGAGATTTCTCTCTTAAGCCATTATTAGTGGCACTTCCCAGTTTACAAACTTTATGCTTCAAATATAGTTAGAAGCATTATTCTCTTTGGCCTTGGCAAATACTGTTTCAAAAGAGGAATGAGCCATTGAAGTATGGCATTATAACCTAATCCATATTTGATGGATGGACATCTTTGAGCCTCAAGGATGAAGTCTAACTTCTCCTTCCCTTTAGTGATATTGTTGACATTTTCTTTAGTTTAAGGTTCTCAACTATGAGAGACTCCATCTTGTTAGTTAGGGTTTCTTCACTTTTAGAAATATGTAATGCTACAACCTATACCTATCAGAGCACTCAACATCCAGGATTTGCCCGCATGTGTTTGAATCCTCTAATACCACCAACTGTAACTATCGTCTTCAGTTACAAATCATGGCATTTCATGTTCATAAATGCATACACATTATGGTTTATTCATCATACATATATAATCCCATATGTATTTAATGTACGCATGTGTTAACTAATGTCAGGACCAGTGAGCATAACTAGTTCCTATCAAATGCATGTACATGATGCAAGGAGAGAGAGTTGGAATTCAGTCGATG
>CATIWR010019868.1:0-12775 GCA_949677035.1 Omphalea diandra | reverse complement strand
ATGGTGGATGTTTCAAGTTAACAACAAAATTATAATTCTAATGATGACGAGTGCTAATATCTAGGGGTGAGCAAAACCGAACCGAAACCGAAAAACCGAACCGAATCGAGTGAATTCGGTCTATTTGGTTCGGTTTTAAAGTAAATTCGGTTCGGTTCGGTTTTAAAAAATAAAAAAATTCGGTTTTCGGTTTGGTTCGGTTTAAAATTAAGAAAACCGAATAAACCGAATAGACCGAATAAACCGAATTTGTGGGATTTTTTTTAATTTTTTTTTAATTTGAGTTTAAAAAACTAAAAATAAATTATTTTATATAAGAAAAAAAAAGCCCAACAAGCCATTGAGCCCAAAACTGAAAACCGAACCGAACCAAACCGATTTTTTTCGGTTCGGTTTACTTCGGTTTAACTTAAATTTCGGTTCGGTTCGGTTTGAATTTAAACTAAATTCGGTCTATTCGGTTTTCATAAATTCGGTTCGGTTTGAACCAAACCGACCGAATGCTCAGCCCTACTAATATCTTCTTTATATTACATTCTCTTTACATTATTTTTATTATAATGACACACAACATGATTTAAAATATAAATTTTCATTGCATTGTTTAAAATAACATAATTTAAAGTATAAATTTTCATTATAATTAAAAAAATATAACAATAATACTAACCACGTGTTATTATAATAGAAAGAAGGTAAAAAGAAGATATTATAGAGAAAGCATCTAGTACTTCTCAAATAATGATACAAATAATCCAAGTAATACGATAAATGAAAATTTCTAATGATAATACAATTAAATGCCCATCATAGATTTCATTACATGCAAAAATAATGCATTTGGTTTTGATAGTCTTTGTTATGTTAATCCTAATGCACTTCTAACTAATTTTTTTTGTGTTAAAATTATTCTCTTCCTCGGATTCACATGCCAAGCCAATTAGTTCATCAATAGGAAATATTGTGGAATGGCTTAATCTCGATTTCATCACAACGAAGTATATGAAATTTGCTTCAAGAACAGCCTGTTTTGGGAGACCCATGTCCTTATTTTGATCAAACTCGAGTGACATATATAAAAACTATTGCAGATTGTGAGGATCATGTATATATATATAAAGCACTGCTACTTTGCTTTCCACCAATATCACGGACTCTTGTTTAGTCATATGACAGCAGCTGTTCTCTAGTCTGCTATAGTGGTCCATCAAACAATTTGACAAACCTGTAAAAACTATTGCTGCTGGAAATGAGATGAGTAGTTAAGGATAATGCTAAAGTTTAACAGGTGTATATAAAAACATTTTTTTTTGTGAAAAAAATAATGAAAAAATGTGTACCATCAGATGGGTTTCTATCTATTAGGTGTCTTAATCTAACTGAAGGTTTGAGAAAATTTTGAAGAAAATAAAATTTGAGCAAAGCGGGATTCAAAAAGGGAAAAAAAAAATTTATAAATGTGATTATCTTATACTCTCATATAATAACATAGTGACATATGAAATAATTATTTATAAGTGTATAATGAATTTATCATAACATTTTTTAGAATATAAAAATATATGTACCCTCATTTAATATATAGAGGAAAAACTTATTTAAACTGATGTATACACTTGAGCTCTATTTGGCTTGACAAAACTAGATTATAATCCAGTTTCATTATTGAAAATTAACAACTGATAATCTAGCTGACTGATGTAAAAATTTTTAATAAAAATAACTACAAAATCTAAAATGACATAAAATAAGGGTAAAGCGGAAAAAAAAATCACAATTTAGTAGCTTATTAGTTACATACTGATTTTACTAGTTTTTTTAAGGAGATTATAATATAAATTTTTTCAAAACAATCTAATTTACTAAGTAAAACTTATTGTTTAAAGTAGTTTTTAGCTCTATTTCGCATGACAAAACTATATTATAATATAGTTTGACTATTAATATAAGTTAGTTTGACCAATAAATTTTATTTGATAAATTCAATTATTTAAGAAAAAAAGCTAGATTATAATCTCCTTAAAAAAAGGTAGTAGAACTAGCATTCAATTAAATAATCTACTAAATTATTATTTTTTTTCCATTTTACCTTTTTTTTACCTAAATGACATTTAATATATTTTTATGTCATTTTATATTTTCCAGCTATTTTTACCAAACACTTTTATATCAATTAGCTAGATTATTAGTTATCAATTTTTAAGCTATTGTATTATCAGCTAATTACTAGACTACCAAGTAATTTTTCCAAACATAACCTCAATATATAAGCAAGGGCGACTCAAGACATTGGCAACTAAGACCTACATCTAGGCCCTCAATAGGGGCCTTAAAGTTTTTTTTATCTTTTAATACATTGATAATTTCTTTAACTTTATTCTTTAAATGATATTTATTGATTTAATTTTAATTTTTCACAAATCCAATCTATTATTTATACTAATAAATATCATCTATTGATTAGTTATTGATAATAGTCTAAATAATATTATGTTATCTTATTTTTATGCTAATAATTATCTTCAATTTTGTGGTAAATAGCTACAGTTATGTTTTACATTTTTTTTTCTATATTTTGTATTAGTAGTAAAAAAATTTTAATCAATGTATTTTTTTAATTTTAAAAATAATAGCTTAACATAAAGCATATCCCTTATTCTTTCTTTATTTTTTATTCTCATGCTCACTAAAATTGTATGTTCTTTTACAAAATCTCAATACTTATCAAATTAAATTTGTAATTATTTCAAATATATAGATAGGTTATAGAACAACATTAATCATTCTTGCTATTATAGTTTCAATATAGCTTATAGAACAATATTAATCATTCTTGCTACTATAGTTTCAGTGTAAAAATTTAAAATTAAAATTAATAAAATCTTATTTATATTTATATATGTCACAAGAAAGATTAAGTAATTTAGCTATATTATCATTGAAAAGGATTTACTCTCTAAACTTAAATACAAATATTTAATTAGTGATTTTACATTTCAAAAGTAAGGAAAATAAATTTTAAATAATTCTTAAAATTTTTATTTATATTATTAAAGAGCCATCATAATAACTCTTGCCTGGAACTACAAATATTATTAAGTTATCCCTGTATATAAGATAACTAAAATTGGATTCAACATTGTCTAATATAGAATGAATTCTATAATTTTTATGAAATTCATTTGAAAGTCCACGTATAATGTATTTGGTATACATAAAAATTCATTTTAAGTTTTATTTCATTAAATCATTGAAATTAATTATAATTAAATCAAATTCTAGGAAATTTAATAGAATTTACAAATGAATTCTAAAATTATAATTTTTTTTATTATGATAAAATTTTTACTTTTCTTTTTCTTTTCATTTTATTTGAAATGATTTTATTTTTATTTTATAATGTACATAATATATAATTTTTTATTTGCAAATGAATTTTTTTAAAAATTATTTCTAAATAAAATGAATTTCAATTTAGAATTGAATCAAGCACAATCTAAAAATGATATAAGTGTCTTTACATTTGAAAAAAATAAAAAGTATTACAATAACTTTTATTGATTGTTATAGATAATTATTTATGTTATATATACATATTAGATTTTTTTAGCACATGTGTAGCATGTGTTTTTGTTTGTTAAAATATTTAACATTTTTGTGTGATTACGTCTACTAGATGGATTTAAATTGGATTAATTATTCTGAATCTTTGATATATACCTTATTTTACTAAGTCGTTCATTACTTTTCAATATTATATTAAATTATTACCACGTTTATTTCGTTACACCAAAAAATTTTTTCAATATTAAAAAGATCATTTTTCTATTAGTCAAAAAGAATTTGATGCAAAATGAACTTTGTATTTTATTAGGTCAATTACACTAAACCCCTTAAAATTTAACATATTTAACTAAACTATTTACTCACTTTTTAATATTATATTAAGTTATTCTCGCGTTGCTCTATTACACTAACATTTAAATCAAGAGTGTTTTAGTTGATTCAATAGTTTTACCCCATCCATGCTTTATATATATATATATAGAGAGAGAGAGAGAAAAAAAAAAAAAATCTACGCCAGTATAGGAAAACTAATGTTATTATTTTATTAAATGGATGGATAGTGCAGCCAAATCCTTCCATAAAAAAAATATTTTCTTTTTTCTTATATTTAAATTAATTGATATGTCAATTAAAATTAATTTTTTTCAAATAATTTTAAGAGCACATCTATACACTAAAAATATTTTTATTTCAGCATACTAATTTTAAAATTAAATTAAAAAAATTTTAAAAAAATGAGAAACTAGTTAACCACCTAATTTTTTTCTAATTTTAATATTACTTGGTAAAATTAAAAAATAAGTGTGTGAAATAATTAAGTGCAAAATAATTTTAGTACTTAAAATTTAAGAGTTGGATAATTTTAGTATTAAAATTTTAAAAGATAAATGATCATTGAATTGAAATTAAATTCTCTCAAAAAAATTTAAGAGATAAATTTAAAATAAAATAATTATATGTTTTATAATAAATTATTATATAATTTAATTTTAAAATATTTTAAAACTTAATTATATCCTATCAATATAAAAGATTATGATAATGTATGAATATATCAAAATAGTAATTTTTTCTATTACTTAATCTTTTAAGTAAAAATTTTCTGATTACAAAATTAAGTGAATTTTTGAAATTAAGGTAGTGTTTGGTAAAATTAAAAATTAAATGTTGAAAATTTAGGAGCTGAAATTGAAGTATTAAATGATTTAAATGATAAAATTTTTTAATTATATAGTTGTTTGATATGAACTAAAAATTAAGAGTTATAAATTAAAATTTTGACTTATTATTTTAAAAAAATTCTAATTGAATTATACTTTTTCAGTAATTGATAAATAAGGTTATCAAATAAATTTAACAATTTAAGTACTTAAATATAGTGTTTAACTGTGCTATCAAACAACACTAATTATTCAATAAAAAAAATGTTACCAACTTAAAATGGTATCAAATAATATTAAAGAATAAATATTTTTAATTTCAAATGCTTAATGCGGATATAACTCCTTATTCAAATTCAAGTCATTCCAGCGTTGTTAATTTCAAAAGCAAAGAAATCAAATGCTAATAAAACAACAAAAACACACAATTATCCAAATCCTATCGTTGACCAAAACCTGAATTCAAAGACAATCTCAAAATAATAGTTAGTTAAACAATAATTATCATTTAAAAAATAAAATAAAATAAATAAACCCAAGTACAAATCGCGTCACTGAATTCCATATAACCATCTTTTAACTTCCCACCTTTCCTCTATTTTTTCTCCTTTTTTCATGCTATAGTAGCCGAAAAAGCCGAATCTATATAATGGCAACCACCGCTTCTTCCGGCGCCGGATCTCAAGGATGCGCTGCATGCAAATACCAACGTAGAAAATGCACACCCGAATGCCCTCTCTCTCCTTTCTTCCCTTCCACACGCCAGCAAGATTTCCTTAATGCCCATAAACTGTTTGGCGTCAACAACATCTTGAAAATCCTCAAGAACCTCAACTCTTTCGACGAGAAACGAGTCGCCGTCTACACCATCATCTACCAAGCCAATGCCCGCGCTCGTGACCCCGTTGGTGGTTGTTATCGGATTATACGTTACTTGAACTCCCAGATTCAGTTTTGTGAGGCTCAACTTAATCTTGTGTGCCAGAAGATTGCGTTTCATCATGAACTTGCAATGCGTACCACGGTGGCTGCGTATGATCATATGGCCGTTGAGTCTTGTATTGTAGCTTCGGGGGAGGCATTGCCGCAACAAGGACCGTCCAGTGTTGTTGTTGATGGAGATTACAAGCCTAAGGAAGGTCATAACGTGAATATTGAAATAATGGAGGAATTTCCAGATGATGCGCTCCCTTATTCGGCGGATATAAGTGAAGATGTTAAACCGTATCTTGATGGGTTTGATGAAAGAGATAATACTGTTTATTTGGACTCCAAGGAATTCATTCAATCCAGGTTCGTGTCGTACTTATTTACTTGTAGTTTGAAGACTGTAAACATAAACCCTAAGCAAAATGGAGCACTCTATGCTTGGATCGAATCTAAAAATTTGCAACCCATATTCTTTACTACCATTAAATCAAACCTCTATGGTGATTGAGTTTTGTTTTCTGGGTCAAATTTAAATTTGTAATCCATTTGTTATTGAATTAAAAGAACCCATTGTAAAGGTGTGATATTACATAAAAACTAATTAAAAGAACTTGTTAAATTGACATTAATGTTGTCACAGCAATGGCGTCACTCGCGCTTAAATTGACAGTAATGTTGTTAAATTGACAGTAGTGTTAACAAACCCTTCAATGAGAAAAATGTTGAACTTGTTCTTGTCATGGTGACAATTTGAAAATCCCCAAAAGTGTAGGTCAAAAAGGTGAAATTTTTAATTCACATTTTATTTATGTTTGCAAAATGTGATGATTGCAGTCAGAAAACAAACAATGAGAAAACCTAATTATTACTAGATGTATTTGTCAAAAGAAGAACCGATACTGTCACATGGCAGCAATGCTTCAGTTACTCTTTTTGTTCTTCAGGCACTCCTTTAAAGCTCTCATTTCAGGGGTTTGAATGAAAATGTTGTATTGATATAATCACCAAAGTTGTAATCTCTCTTGGAGATGGGTCTCAATGTTCTAGCTACTTTCCATGTGATTCCGCAATACAGAGAGAGCAATAAGTATATGGAACTTGATTCTGTGGCCTAAGAACCCCTTCATTTCTTAATAAAGTTTATAGCTGATTATAAAAATTACCGAGTGATGATTTTTGTCATGTTTCGTTTGTAGGTACGATTAGTCACTAGTTTGATGATTTTTAATGAGTATTTGACATGTCAGTTAGAGAAGTATTTGATTAGAATGTTCATTTAATTTCTTTCGCTCAATTCATGTTTTTGATGAATGGTAGACATTAAAAAAAAAAAAAAGGAAGCTTCAGTAGCTTTTGGTTCAATAAGCAGCTAATGTCTAGCAAGTTCTGAGTTAAAGATAACTTGTGGTGAGGCTCTCATAATGTATGCCATCGGTATTCATTTGAATAGGGGAATTGATTTTCATATCTGCAGGTGGTAGGAATTGTATGCGTGTTCTATAAATTGATACTTTAGCATAGTGAAAGCAACTTAAGATTTTTTAGTTAAAAATAAAAACAAAAGGAAATCTAACAGAGCATTGTATCAAACACTTGCATGCTAAATAAATAACTTTGACTAGAATTTTTAGATTAAAATTATTTTTTTCTTTGTCCAATATTATAGATGAATGAGAATTTTTGTTGGTATTCAAGTCAACCAGTTTGAGTCTTGCACTGCTAAAAAAGAATATTATTAACTTCACTTTTATAGCTTGAGTACTGTCTTGTTCTTACCTGCTTCATTGTTAATGTTAATTTAGCTTTCTTTGCAGTGACAAAGTGGTGCTAAAAGAAGATGACAAACCAGCGCATTAGAAGCAAAGCACAATTTAAAGAATGCTGATTCAAAATTTACTTTTACAAATGGTAAAGATATAGTCATGTAGATGTTAGTGAAAATTTTTGAAATAGCACTCTGTTAATTTTTCCTGGGCTAATTCTGTTTGTTGTGTACACATAGCAAAAGGGAAATGGGTATACAGGGGAAATTTCTGTCTGCAATTTACAAAGTTATAACTTACATTACCCGGTTTGTTCTCTTTATGTTAAATATTACGTTGTTTCTTACCATGCTGCCTTTTAAAAGTGCTTAGCAATGCTATTGAAGTTCACAAACATAGTCATATGTTTGGATTAAAATTATGCATGACCAATTTCTGACGCTACTACATCTTGGAAGATAGTAGGATATTAAACTGGTAAAATTTCTTAAATTGGTGTCATGAAGAAAAATTAGATTTTTCTGTTTTAGTCAGAATAACAGCTAGAAATGCAGCTAGTTTCCCACTACTGGTGTTTATACAGACAGGGAAATGGAAGATTAGCAAATGCTTGCAGGCAAGCGACAGTGAGGTGGTTTAATAGGCCTCCTGATTTTTCTATTTCTCTTGGATCAAGGTACTGTTCAGAAATTTGAAGTTTCCTCTTCTTCATTTCTAATGCCATTAGAACAAGTAGATGCCCTCATACTTTTAGCTCTCACAATGTTGCTGCGTCTTGCTTCTTCTTAGCCATTTTCTTGGCTGCAAATTTTTTTTTCCTATTTTATCGTTCATACTTGCAAATTAATCTTATGCTAGCCTGTTCCATGTGGTCATTAGACCTTTCTATGGATGGAACCATGAGTTTTTGGACATCCAGTTTATTACCTGGTCTTGTTGAATTCCATTTCTTTGTTGCCTTCACATTTTGCATGAGATATGCTGTATGAATATCAACACAATCAGGGAAATGAGATGTCATATTGTTCAGGATTTGCTAATGTTCTGGCCGTGACTGGAATCATTGTTTCGATAAATTTGATGGATGCTATTGTTGGATGATTTGAAAGATGAGTTAATGGAAGAGAGATTTAAGCAAATAGTGGAGCTTAGGCTGCATTAATGGCTGTAGAATTGTTGATGGAACCATTTACTAGGAACCGAATTGGTAGTCCTTGGAGGAGCTGCCAAACAAATGCTAACCATGTGAGAGATTTTAATGTACCACCCCGTAAACTGAAGGACATATGGCTTAGGAGCCAATGGACCCCAGTGCCAACCCATTTAGACCACCTTAATAGAAAAGCTGGCTTGAATGACCATGCGATTATGTGGCCTCCATTTTGGTCCGTTTTCATCTGCCTATCAGATTCACGAATTCAATTGGCTCTGTGTTTTCTTATGTCAGCTTCTAGTTTTGTCCCATTTTGCACGGCCCTCTACAGCTCATTGAAAACCAACCCAAATGCTAAACCATTTCCGTCACTGGGCAATTGACAAAATCAGACCCCACTTTCCCAGTAATATTGCATTCAGGTGGGGCCTACCAGACTAGTTACTATCATTTTAATTAATTTCTGATAATTGGCACTTGGATTTCAACATCTTGGATTATGAACTAATGATAACACTAATCCTAAATCCAGTCTCCAAACCACCTAGCAAATAAACATAGCAGCCTTTCTATGCTGATATTTAGATTTGTTTACTGTTTCTTTTTCTTTTTCTTTTATCTTCTTGGTCAACAACTAGCTAGTGCTTGAGATTTTTTTTTTCTTGCTCGATGATACCATGACACCTAGCTTCTGCCTCTAAAACTAACTGACAAGATTGTCATCTTTAGGCACACGTACTAGAGAACTACATCAAAGGATTTACAACGCGCAAGAACTCCGACATGAATTAATAAATCATGCTTTACCATCTTTGCTACAACATTATGTTTCTACGAGAAATTAGGGGATGCCAAACCATGGGGACCAACCGACTGCCTCTATTTCATTCGTTGATCAACGGCTACTAAAAAGTGTTTTCTGACAGAGAAGGGGATGAATCAGAAGAAAGATCATTAAGAAACGAATTTGAGCCACCTTCTTCTTCTCTTGCACTATTTGTCCTAATATCTTCAATCATCCTATGCACCATACTCATCTTGGGACGATCTCTAGGCAATGGAGCTAAGCAAAGTAATGCTACTTGCATAAGAGCCACCATCTCCTTTTCCATATCTTTACACCTCAACAACTCAAAATCAAACACTTCCCAACTCCAATCTTCTCTCCTAACTCTCTGCACCCACCTCACCAAACTTGTTTCCCCTTCACTTGGTATTTTCCCTGTCAAAATCTCTAGCAAAATCACCCCAAAGCTGTACACATCACATTTCTGACTCAACTTTCCATGGACAACAATACTGATGCTATTGCTGTTGTTGGGCATTAATTCAGGGGCTTTATATGCATTGTTTAAGAAAGAAGGTGAGTGCAATAATTGGTAGAGACCAGTGTCTGCAAGGTAGGCATTGCCCAAGTGATCAACTAAGATGTTTGAAGATGTGAGGTTCCCATGGAAGAGCTTAGCCTTATTGTATCCATGTAAGAAGGCAAGCCCTTTTGCAGAGCCTGAAGCTAGTTTTAGCCTTGTCGTCCATTCCAATGGAGTCCTCCCCGGCCCTCTATTAGCTGCCACCAATTCCAAAGAAAGACATTAGACTGTATATTTTTTCAGTGATTTACATTAATTTACCAATTGCGTTTGAACTGTTAAATTTTTTACTTGGTGTATGTAAGCCAACACATAATGCGAGATGAGACCCATTATATCTACGAAAGCCGCTCATGTGCGTATTATTGATACGCATACACACTAGTATAAGCAAAAATTACCTATAGTCTACTTGTTAATCATTATCTATCGTAATTAGCCATTCAAACCCTTATAACCTCATTTTTTTTTATGGAATTAATCAAATACGAACCATGTAAGAGATAATGTAAGCTTCCATTTGGTAGAAAATCGTAGACTAAAAGCAACTCCTCCTTGGAATTATAGTAAGCTCTAAGGCTAACAATGTTATTATGCCTCAACCCACCAATGATCCTCATCCACCCATGCGCCTCCCTCCTCCGCCTCCTTTCTGTCACCCTCTTCACCACCACCACACCGCCGCCGTCCATCTCCACCTTGTAAGTGGTTCCCACACAACCTTTTCCCAACAACTCTGCAGATGATTTCAACAAATCATCCACGTCACTAAAACCCTCGCACCCTTCAAAGACCACCATCTCCTCACCCTCCCTGGCCCCACCACCAGCACCATAGTAATACCCCCCAATTTGTGGACGGGAACCACCTTTCTTCTTCATAACTTCCCCGTGGGTCCTACTATCATTTCTCCTTCCTTTATAATAACGACAACAGAACGTGATAGTCACGACCGCCGCTGCAATCGCAGCCGCGTCGATGCCTACTATCATCAGCCCCACCCAATTGCTCGCTCTCTTTTCCGTTCCATTCCCTAATCCCGCCGGCTGACTACTCACAGTCCGATCGGAGCATTCCCGCCCCAACGCCTCGCCACAAAGATTATCATTCCCAGTGAAGGAACTGGCCGGGAAACGTGATAACCACTCTGGAATCCCGCCGGAGAGATTGTTATCCGACACATTAAATTCCAAAATCGATGGCGACAAAGGGTTAACAGCATCAATAGTCCCGAAGAATGAATTCCCCTCGAGCCGGACCGTCAGCAAGTGCGGCAGAGAAACCAGCTCGCTCATTGGAATGACACCGGAGAAGTAATTGTGAGACAAGTCAAGGCGGTGGAGGCGGCGGAGATGGGATAAACCGGCGGGGAATGAGCCGGAGAGACGATTGTAGGAGAGGTAGAGGTGCTTGAGGTTTGGAGAAGAAGAGAAGTTAAGGTTAGAGGAAGAGGAAAGATTGTTGTGCTTTAAGCTGAGAAGTCTGAGGTGAGGGAGTTGAGTGATTGGGTGAATGGATCCGGTAAGGTTGAGATTCTCGAGGACGAGTCGGGTGACACGGTTGGTGGTGGGGTTGCAGGTGACGCCGTACCAGGAGTCGATGCATGGATTGGTGGAGTTGAGCCATGAGGAAAGAAGGACAGTTGGCTGTAGTAAAGATTGCTTAAAAGATAGTAATGCACTAAAATCAGAAGAAGAGGAAGACACAGAAATCGAGAAAAAAGAAGGAGAGGAAGATGATGAAGATCATTTTTTTGGGGTTTCCTAGGAAAACAGGGGGTGGTGCTTGAGTGGAGTTGAGATGGCTTTTAAGCGAGTAGCCGTTGGACGAGGGAGTAAATTTGTTTGGGGCAGGGTTTTAGATAATCCGTGATTTGGAGCGTTTTGGATACGAGTTTGCTTTTAAAACCAAACACAGGAGATTTGGATTTTGTATGTGTTGGTGATGAGGTGGCAGACAAGCGTAAATGGTTGGCTGTGTTTGTAAGGAAGGAGACGTAAACGTATCTGTTGGTGCATGAGCTCCTGACGTTTGTCTAAACCTTTGTTTGGCAAAATAGAAGCTAAAGTAAGGTAAAGATTTGATAAGATAAGAGTCAGATAATTTAATTTTGTTTTGTTTGAAAAGAAGATACGCTAGAATATGGTTTATAGTCTATTCTATTTGGTTAGAAGTAAAGTTTAATGAAGATTTTATATTAAAATTACTGAAACATTTTTTAGATCTAGGTTTTTTAGGTTTTAAGAAAATAATTAAATAGGAATATAGAATAAGGATAGTAGAGTCAAAATAGTTAAAAATAAATAAATAAAATAAACAAATCAATCCTCATAAACCCACTAAATTAGTGGATGATTGAGAAAATAGATATTTTTAAATCTTTCAAAAACCTTACTCTATTGTAAAAATTAGTTTCCCACATAGAGATTGGGAGTCTTTTAACCTCATAAAATTCTGTAAATCCTTTTAAAACCTCAATCCAAACAATGGGTAATAGGTGTGAAATTTTTATTAAAACTAATTATGAATTTGCGAGTTTACACCATAATTATAATTAATAAAATTTAAATAAATTTAATATTTTTTTATTAAATAAATAATTAAAATTAATATATAAAATTTTATTTTTTATTTAGAAATTTTTTATATAATAGTTTTTATAACATAATATAAAATAATAACACGTGATTGTATTATATATAATTATTTAACAAATAACAAATAATGAATTTAAATTAACTTTGAAACTGAAATTAATAATGTATATTAATGTTACAATCAAGATTAATTTTTATCAAAATTAGTCTAAGTTTCTTTTAATTTCATAAAAAA
>CATIWR010019867.1:0-31308 GCA_949677035.1 Omphalea diandra | reverse complement strand
TGAAGGCTCATACAACAACCTTTACACTTATATTTTTGAGGATCACACAACAACCTTTATTCTTATGTTTTTACAGGCTTACACAATAACCTCTCTTAGTGTTTTTACAGACTCACACTATAACCTTTACAAATGGTGTTTATGCTTACACTAAACAATTTCTAAAAGAATAGAAAGATTGAGTAGCAAATTTACAAGAGTTTGGTTACAAAGTTATCAATTCTCTTTTATTTACATCTGTTTGGTGAGGTATTTATAGCCTTTACCCACCAAAAAGACGTTGCAATAAAACTGGTATAAAATCTTCAAGGTATGCTAGATAGATTCTGCATTAATTGCTTGTTAGGCTAAATTCCAAATTTTCATATGGGAGCCAAAACTTATGGTGAAAAACCCCATTTGTGTCTAACGGCTAGTCCACGTGTCTTTTTGCCATTGGTTCACTAGTAAAATATAGTTATTACATTTCTTCTATTAACAAAAGTATCAGTAACAAATTTCTTTATGCAGACTGTGACTTAGGACATAATTCGTCTGTCAGAAATTGCATCTTGCACTTCACGAATCGCAGTCAGTACCAACAAGTTGCCTTCGTGATTTTTATCTTCCAACGGTCACCTGGGACATTTGTCAAGCTTTGGTTATGGACTTGTTTCCCTCTTAAGGCTTTTTGAAAATCACGGTCGCGACTCTAACGCTACATAGACTGCGAATCAGTCTGTCCCTTTTGGACTCTTTCTTTTAGGTGAGTCGCGGTCGAGAATAGCTCTGCGATATTGCCTGTTTGATTTCTAGCAAGTCTTCTTATGGATCACGGTTACAAATCTGAGATTGCGATCGCGATTTAGAAGTTAACTTGGAGTTTAAGAGCTCCATCCAACTTCACCTGAAGATCCTACTAATTTTTACAAAACAACACTTAAATAAACCATTAATAGTCATCAATATCCTTTGTCAAGGTCAAAAGAGTTCCTAAACCTAGGATTAACCCTCTTAGTCCAACACATCACATGGCATAAGCATGACAATAAAACTTACATTATTACATTTGAATATAAATATGATGCTTGCATAGTGGCATGATAGATTGTCATATGTTGTGTGTGTGTGTATTATAGTATTTGAATTTTGAAACTTATTAAAAGTATAAGGAGCATATGAGGATTAGTAGATGGATAGAGGTGATGAAGGAGTGAAGAAAAGGGAATAAAAAAGGAATATTGAGTTTTCAACCACTGGTAGTGAGCACCATGATTTTGTCCTATTATAGTAGGTATACAAATTAATTTTTTCATCTTTCAGGATATTGGTGAGCCCAAAAAGTGAAGGAGTGCAAAAAAAAAAGAAAGAAAGAAAGAAAGGAAGAAAGGAGGAAGAAGAAGAAGAAGTAAGAGAGGGAGAAAAGGGAGCTAGCTCAAAGGAAACCCTAAGTTTTCTTAGTTTTGGAAAAGAGGCAAGTAATTTTACCTTCTTCCAACATAAAATTTATCCCTTACAACATATTAAACATGCATGATAGGAATAATTATGGAGCAATTTGAGGTAGAGCTCATGTATGGAGGTTGAAGCTCAAAAGAACCAAGAACTGATTATGTTGGTTTTATTGTTAGAGAATATTTGCTACCCATAATTTCATAACCCTAGAAGAGGATTAAGGAAAGTGTAAAATATGAAACTTGTAGCTTTATGCCCCATCTAAATTCATGTAAAACAGTTTTACTTAATTTAGTGTGTGTGAGGAGATATGGCTCCTTCATTAGGGTTGGTTCATAACCAACCAAAATCTCCTGAGTTTGACTATTTTCATGCATTTTTATGATCTTATGTGCTGATTTAGACAAAGTACAAAACATGAAATTTGTAGGGTTATATTCCCTCTAAATATTTATAGAGCATTTTTACTTAATTTGTTATATGGAAAAAGATATGGCTCATTGATTGTGACTGACCCTAAACTAAATGAAACCTTAACAGTCTTTTAATTTTGCTTCTAAGAATTTGATGGACATAGAATGGGAATTTGGTAATATGCCAAACTTAAAAGTTGTATATTTATGTCTAGTATATATTCTTGTAAAATATTTTTGCCTAATTTGTCATGGTTGATGAGATATTTCCCCTACATCATGACTGATTGTCAACATGTTAAAAACTTACTTATTCTAAAATTAGTCATTTGTTTTGGTGACCTTATATATTGAATTAGACAATGAGTAACATATGAAAAATGTGTTCTGTGTTCTTTCATGTGTTTTATAACATATGGTAAATCATTTTTGCAATTGGATTTGTAATATTTGAGATAGACCTAAGAATGTATGACCCACTCAGATTGAGATGACATTGAAATAGGGCAAATTCATAAAATTGACCATAATTTATATAGTGTATATTTTGGACTAAATTTTGGCTATGGTGTACCCATATATATCTACCCTAATTAAAAAAAAAAGAATCAATCATTTGGATTTGTGAGGTAAAAATAATCATAGAAACAACCAATCAAGTACATGATATTTTACTATAGCATATTCTCATAACAAGATGAAAATATTCCTTTATCATCATGGATTGATTTGGTGTATTGGAATAGGTCCTTGAGGCATTGAAGATAATAGTGAGAATAAGCCAAGACCATCCACGGCTTAATAAGATTGAAGAAGGAGGTAACTAAATAACTAATGGTACTATACGTGTGATTAGTTAAATGCCATGAACATATACTCAATGCAATGAAATGTTGTTTAATGTGATGATATTGATGAATACATTAATGAAAAGATTGTTATACTCTTGGTTTATTTATTTTCATGAGTTGATAAATTATGACTTGGGAATGAGAGTATGTGGTGATGTAAGCTGCTAAAGTTATGGGTGTTGCTATAGTCATTATATTGCTGAAATTTTGTTAGATTTATAGTTGATTTGTTGGAAGACTAACAATTAATGTTGTTAGCAAGCAACACTATTCATAGCCTGTGATATATAACAGCCTGTGTGGCTATAACATTCAATAACTTGTGTGACAATGATATCTATAACCTATGTGGTAATAATATATAATAGCCTGCGTGGCAACAATATTCGATAGCATGTGTGGCAATGATATCTATAGCCTGTATGGAAATAATATATAATAGCCTGTGTGGCAATAACATTAAACAGTCTGTGTGGCAATAACATTCGACATCCTATGTGGCAATGATATCTATAGTCTGTATGGCAATGACATTCGATAGCCTGTGTGGCAATGAAGCCTATGTGGCAATAATATATAACAGCTTGTATGGAAATAACATTCGACAGCCTGTGTGGGAAAGATATCTATAGCTCTATGTGGCAATAACATTTGATAGCCTGTGTGACAATGATATCTATAGTCTGTATGACAACAACATTTATTGCCTATGTTGCAACCAAATATGAAATCCTTTATGGCAGTGACATTTATAGCCTATATGGCAACAATATATAATAGCCTATGTGCTAATAATATTTGATAGCCTGTGTGGCATTTAAGAGTAAAATCTCTTTATTTTGTGCATGGATATGATGATGAAATGTTTATAATTAAATGTTGTTATGTTATTTGAGATTAAAGTATCATTATGTATTTTGAGTATGCAAACTCACTCTTTTGCATTAAATTGTCTTTTAGGAAGAGTAGACTAAGATTGCATCTAGTTTACATTTCAAAGTTTTTATCTATCAGTCTAATAGAGGTTAAGCCAATATGCAATCAATTAGTATTTATGTTTGTTTAGCCATGTATACTTTAGTGTAAATAGTTCCTATGTTGTGAAACAAAATACATAGTGTAAAAAAGTAAAAATAATATAACTGAAATAATATCTTTTAATGACAATGGATAGAATGAGAGAACTTTAATGATGTTGTGTCATTTTAGTATTCCATGTTTTATGAATAACTTAATGCTTCTACTTTAGAAATTATTAGTAAATGGGATGTCACATTTTAGTGGTATCAGAGCGGGTAAATGATTCTATAGACATGTGTAATATGAATGTGATATATATGATATTTTCATTGTGTTAATACTTACATGCATTGCCATAAAAGAGTATGGATGCACCTGATAGAGTTCATGCTAGCCTAGAGTTAGAGATGAGTCTATTGAGTCTGTTCATGCATGTGAGCATGTTGACCATGTTGCATAGAATTTTGAGATGTCATGGAATAATCCAACTATAGGTGTAAACCTAAATATCATATAGTTTATTAAGATGATGTAGAGATTTGCAATAAAAGCATATGTAGGACTTGCTATAGATAGGAATTATGATAGATTGAAGAAGTAAGGATAATTGACTTTTAGGGTACCACAAATCTTGTTGAGGTTGAGGAGTGGCTTAGAAGAATTGAAAGAATTAAATGTATCCTAGAGCAAAATTTAAGCATGCAATATCTTTACTTTAAAAGAATGCCTTGGATTTATGGGAGACTATTCTAGGTAGCTTTACTTAATCGATGACATTGACCTGGATGATTTTTAAGGGAGTTTGCAAAAAAGTAAACACCATTGGTATACTTAGATAAGAAGAAGATGAAGTTTTCCAATTAAAGCAGAATGATATAACGATGGTGGATTATGAGGTACAATTTGTTAAACTCTCAAGATATGCCCCAAAGTATGTGGCTACAGAGGAATTGAAGTGCGTAAAGTTTAACAAGGGACCGAGGTTAAATTTAAAATCGATTAGCAGTCAAACTAACCAATTATACTACACGATTAGTTGTAACTATTTGACCTATGGAGGTGATCCGAGAGAAAAATGCAATTGAGGTTAAATGAAAGAGAAGTTATGTAGGATGAAGTAGAAAGCTCAATAGGCCAACAAAAAGGGGTGGTTTTACATTATCCAGTAGATCAGGATTTTAAAAATGTATTAATAATCAAAGAGATAATGGATAGAGTCAACCTAGTAGATTAGCATTAATAGCATATGGTAGAGGTAGCTATGGTGGTTTTGAAGGCTCAAAGGGTAGGAAAAGACTAATTGGCATAGTGGGGAGAGGTGTTGCCCTAAGTTGTAATATTCATGGAAAAACTCATTTTGAAGAGTGTTAAGGACCTAAAAGGGTTACTTACTATACTTATGGATAGTTAGACCATATAAGTCAAGATTGCCCAATGACTGGTATGATTAGAGGAGAGTCTTAAGTAGTTATGGAGTGAATGTTCATGACATAAGTAGAGACAGAGGGTGAGGTAGGAGGACATGGTGGAACAACTTCAATTCTTAGTTCAAAAGACTCCAACAGCTCCTAAAGTTATTTCTAACACAATTTATATTTATGATTTAGATGTTTATTTTTGGTAGACCGAGAATCCACACATTCATTTATGCCTTTAGAATTTGCATCACGGGTGAATGGTGTAGTTCAATCTTTAGGATATGATTTAAGTGTTTTGATAGCCATTGGATGTAGTGTAATTGTAAACAAAGTGTGTAGAAATTATCCAGTGCTAATGTATGGTGTCATGTTACCTATAATTTTGATATTGATGAATTTTAAAGAATTTGATTGTATTCTGGTATGGATTTTCTAGATTATCATACTAAAGAGTTGATAATCAAATCTTTAGGATAATTAAAGAGTCATATTTCTTAGGAAGCACAAAACTGTTCCAACTTATTTGACCTCAAGCTGTCAAGAAATTCAATTAATTAAAAAAAATGTTGTGATGCATTTCTAGCTAATGTAGTGGACACCAATGTTCCTAATCCAAGGTCAATAGACATTTCTGCCATGAGAGAGTTTTTAAAAGTATTTCTTGATGACCTGCCTGATTTGCCACCATATAGATAAGTTGATTTTAATATTAAGACTTTACGAGGAGTGGCATGTATATATATTGCATCATAAAAATGACAGTAATGGAGTTCTAATAATTAAAGAAATAGTTGGAAGAGTTATTGGAAAAAGGTTTCATTTGACCTAATACATCTCCTTGGGGACCACTAGTGTTATTTGTGAAGAAAAAGGATGGAAGCATGTAGTTGTATAATGATTATAAATAACTAAATTGAGTAATGGTAAAGAATAAATATCCCTTGCTAAGAATTGATAATCTACTTGATCAACTTTGAGGTGAAATGTTATTTTCAAAAATCGATTTGAGATTTGGCTATTAGTAGTTAAGGGTTGTTGAGCCAAATATTCCAAAAACTGCTTTATGTACTAGATATGGTCACTATAAGTTCCTTGTTATGCCATTCGGCTCAACCAATGCACCAACAAGATTTATGACATTACTGAATTGTACCTTTAAGTAATATCTTGATTAGTTTGTGATTGAGTTCATTGATGACATTCTCATATATTAATGAAATCATGAAGAACACGAGCAACATCTAAGAATTGTATTATATATTTAAAGGAAAAGCAGTTATAAGCCTAATTGAGCATATGTGGCTTTTGGATGGAACAAGTGGTCTTTTTAGGGCATCAACCTTATCCACCTAAGGTGAAAGCCATTTTGGAGTGGGATCCACAAAAAAAAAATGTATTAGAGGCGTGGTTTTCTTGAGTTGGTCGATTATTATAAATGATGTGTGGAAAGATTCTCTATTATTGTTAGGCCATTGCCAAAAATTATCAACGAAGAATGTAACATTTAAATGGAATGAACAATGTTAATAAAGTTTTGAGGAATTGAATAAGAGATTGACTATGACACCAATTTTGACATTGCCTTTAACAAATGGTGGATTTGTAGTATACACTGATTCTTTAAAATGGGGTTTATGTTGTGTTTTGATATAGCAAGGAAAGGTAATAGCTTATGCTTCTTGATAGCTAAGGACTCATAAGTAGAATTATCATACCCTTGACTTGGACTTGGTAGCTATTGTCCATGCCTTGAAAATTTAGAAACATTAATTATATGGAGAGATATTTTTTATTATGTTATATAGTAAAAGCTTGAAATATATTCTAACACAAGATAATTGAACTTAAGGCATATAAGATAGATAAAATTATTGGACTATGAATGTATTATTAATAATCATACGAGTAAGGCTAATGTTGTTGCTGATGCTTTAAGCCAAACAACCTTAGATGTTATTGGGTCAGTTGGTTATAATTTGACGTCCTTGGTTAATCTTTATGCCTTAAATGTGAAATTTGAGATTAAGAAATTAATAGTGTTAGCCTAGTTCGACAAGAAGGGGGGTTGAATTAGTGGCTATTTTTAAAATTAAGAATGTGAGTTCAAGTGTTTTGAAGGTGAAGAAGAAGATGAGAAGAAATAACACAAAGGTTTATAGTGGTTCGGGTATTAACAAACCCTACGTCCACTCTCCAATTGTTCATAATTGGGTATTTCACTTTACTAAACTGGTGTTTCCAAACCCACACCAAACTTCTACAATTTGTATTTATAGCTCACACAATAGCCTTACAACTTGTATTTTATAAGGTCACATAATAACCTTGCAACTTGTGTTTTCTAAGCTCACACAACAACCTCTTTCAAGTGTTTTATATAGGTTTACACTTCAACCTCTTACAATGGTGTTTATTGCTCACACCTAACAATTAATAACATGAAAATGAGAATGAAAGATTGAATAGTAAATTGGCAAGAGTTTGGTTACAAATTAATGAATTCTCTTGCATTTGCATTTGTTTGGTGAAGTATTTATAACCCACATCCACCAAAGAGACGTTACTCTAAAACTATCAACAAATCTAGAAGTTATGTTAGGTAGATTTTGCATTAAATGCTTGTCAGGCGGAAGTCGCAATCGCTACTAACATTTCGCGGTTGCAAATTTCCAATTTGCATTGAAGAGCTGGAAATCACAGCAGAGAACCCTATTTTGTGTCTAATGGCTAGTCCACATGTCAGTTGTTCATTGGTTGTCTAAGAAATATAGTTATTGTGTTCTACCTACTTCTTAAAAGTTGCGATTGCGGGTTGTCTTTGCCTTAAGCATGACTAATACACGAATTCCTCTATTTGAAAAGGAAATTATAGATTCTTAAGTCGCAGTTACGACCATAAATTCACCCTCACAATTTTTTATCTTCAATAGATATCTTGGACATTTAGCATGTTGTGGCTATGACTTTGGTTCCCTCATGTGTCACTATGAAAATTGCGATCACAAATCCAAGTGTGATACCTATCGCGAATTCCTGTATAACTCAAGCTCATTTTCTTCAGCTAAGTCATGACTGTGAATTCCCTTCCAAATTTTTTTTGGCCTAGCTTCATCCATCCTTATGGCTGATTCATAATCGCGATTTAGGATAAGCACACAACGAATTTGGATGAACTTCTTAAGGTTAGAGATTATGAATTCCATCTAAATTCTAATGAAAAAACTAACTTAGGATATGCAAAATAACACTTAATAAAAGCATTAGAGCTGATTAATCTCTATTGTCAATATCAAAAGAGATTTATGACTTAGGTTTAACCAACCTAGTCCAACAATCTCCCCCTTTTTTATTTTAACAACTTATATTGATTTTATGGAAAATCAAATGCATAAGTTGTGAAGTTAGAATGGTCAATGATGAAATGATCAATGAATACTTAAAGAAATTATAGTCAACCCCCCTTAACTTATGTTTTTACTCTTTCAAACTATTTTCTCCATACAATTCTCTCCCCCTTTGGCAAGATCAAAAAGAAGGTGAATGGAGAAGATAAAATAAAATGCACAAAAATGAGATAAAATGATCATAAGGAGCAAATATTAACTTATAAAATCATAAAATTGTAATCACATATAGCAAATATTAATCACATAGCATAGGAAACAAAGAATTGCAAATTCAAACACTTTTATTTATTTATTAACTGTGGGATCAACAACTATACATCAAAGATTTAAATAAAGAAAAGACTAGTTTAGAAGATGGATGAACTGTCATCATTTATAGAATCATCTTGCTCTTCATTGTCTCCTCCTCCTTTAGCTTCGTCTCCATACTTAACCTCTTAGTTGTCTTCCTCCTTCGGTGTGTCTTCATAATCATCGAAATCTGGAAGATAATAAGGAGAAGCACCCATTTTCTCTTGTAGGTCCACTAGGTCATTGTATAGGTGGGAGAAAAGGAGAAATCTTCTCTTCAACATCCTCATCACTTTATCTAACTTTCAATTGATGGTGACAAAAGATATTTTGGTCTTAGATTTTGGTTTAGGATGTGGGACTGGTATTGCTCCTTTTTCAATGACCAGCCTTTTTCTTTTGGAGGCTTGAGATGTTTCCAGCTTTTTGGCCCCATAAGTACCTAAAGTATAAGCATATGAATTTGGGTGGGTGGCTTTGGCATTGATAAGGTAAGTGAGGTCCATAAAATTTTAGGAATGAAGGAGTTTCTTTGTAAGGAATTTTTCATTTTGCTTATTGATGGCACCAACGTATCTGTAAATAGCAGTGACATGGGAAGGAAGGAGAAACTGACTCTTAGGTTTAGTGCTCATGTGAATCAATTGATCCACAAGATAGTGACTGGATTGGATGGGCTTATTTTTAAGAAGACAGAAAAGGAAAGCAAGGTCCTTTTGGGATACCTTTTAATTACCATCACCCTTAGCATTAATAGAGAAGGTGATGACATGATGAAGCAATAAAAAAGGAAAGGTTTTGATGTATTTGGCTAAGGAGGTTTTGGGATCATGTTTGGTCTTGATAGAAACTTTAGACCAAAACTCAGAGTAAATGACATCAAAGTGGAGATAATGAATGGAATGTTATCTCTGACTTGAAGATTGAAAAGGTTGGATAATTGTTTAAAAGTTATAAAGTAAGGATCTCTAAAAGTGCAAAAACTAACCCATATTATCCAGTGCAGGATTCGGCTCTGCAACTTAAAGTCACGATGAACATACTCTCTCACGATTTCTTCATATCCGAGATCATCCCAAAAGATGAATTAGTTCCATCCCAAATTGGAGAGAACGTGTGGTTCTCATCTTTGATCCCCAGAGACTCTATAAGAAAAGTAAAAGGGATTTTATTTAGAAGGATGATCTTAGACGCATTAGGCCTATAGTGATCCTTCTCTTCTTTTGTAATCCCTTTCATTTGATGCATGGGTTGGAGGTCAAGAGGGTTGGGCTATTGCTTTACCCTTCTCTGCTCTTCAAGCCTTCTTAGGAGCCATTGGAGAGGGTAAGAAGTTTTAGAGATATTTGATAGTAGGAGAGAAGAAAGATTGATTTGGTGTAGGAAGTGATGATGAAAGTCACTGTTTAAGGGGTTTATATAGGCATAGAAAATGTGTATAAATAGCTAAAAATGGCTAGAATGTGAATAATGAAAGGTTCGAAATGATTGACAATCAAATCAAATTAATGTGAGACAGTTACTAGAATTCGTGACCACGAATAAAAAATCGCAATCACTAATTCTGAAATATATGAGTAATGAGAAAAAAATCCTCGGGAATTAGCACATACAATGGTTAAAAATTTGAATTTTTGACTGAATTCGCGGTAGAGAACAAAATTCGCTATCGCGAATTGATAGTTGTCAGCCGTGTAAAATCAACCTATAATTCATGACCATGAATCAACAAATTGCGACTGCGAATTACAAGGCAATAAGAAAAACAATGAAAAAGTAAAATTTGATGTTTAAAGTTGTGATCTACTTAATATGTTGATGCTTAATTTATGCAAATTGACATAAAAAAGCATAATTACATTTAAAATTAAGACATCCAAAGATAAATATCACTAATAACAAACACATAACAATTAAACAAAAGATCATACTTTCACTTTAGGGAATTTTCATCAAGCATTCTCAATTCTCTCTTATTGAAGTTCAACCTTTCTTCATTGAGAGGTTTAGTGAAAATATCTGCAAGTTGATGATTTGTATCTATAAATTCTAACACAATATCACCATTTTAGATATGATCTCTAAGAAAATGATGTCTAATATCTATATGTTTGCTCCTATAATGTTGGATGGGATTCATAGAGAGATTAATTACACTTGTGTTGTCACATTTGATAGGAATGTGATCAATAGCCTTGTCGTAATCCTTCAATTGTTGTTTCATCCAAAGTACTTGGGTGCAACAATAACCCACAGCTACATACTCAACTTCGGCTGTGGATAAGGCAATCAAAACTTGTTTTTTGCTAAACCAAGACACTAAACATTCTCTTATAAATTGGTAAATTCCAAAAGTGATCTTCCTATCTAAAAGACTATCGGCATAATCCACATCCAAATAACCTATGAAATTAATGGATGAATCTCTAGGATACCATAGTCCTAAATGCAATGTGTTATGCAAATATTTGAAAATTCTTTTGATAGCATTCAAATGTGACTTTTTAGGATAGGATTGAAATCTTGCACACATGTATACACTAAATATAATAACAGGTCTAGAAGCAGTAAGATAAAGTAAAGAACTAATCATACCTTGATATGTCTTCTCATCAACCGTCTTACCCGATTCGTCTTTGTCCAATTTTATGGTCACTCATAGGGTATTTTTGCTACTTTGCATCCATCTAAGCCAAATTTCTTGAGTATGTCTTTTGTGTATTTGGCTTGGTTGATGAAGATCCCTTCTTTGGTTTGCTTAATTTATAGACCAAGGAAAAATTGAGCTCTCTCATCATTCTCATTTTGAATTCCCTAGTCATACACTTAGCAAAATCCTCATATAGAGATTCATTAATAGCACTAAAAATGATATCATTGACATAAATTTGTACTATTAGTGTATCATGTTTATGCCTTTTTTACAAATAAAGTTGTGTCCACCTTTCCCACGAGGGCATAGGTTTCATCATAGTCTATGCCTTCTTCTTGGTTGTAACCTTTTGCAACAAATCTAGCCTTATTCCTAGTGATGAATCCTTACTCAACTAACTTGTTCCTAAACACCCATTTGCAACCTACAATTGGGTGTTCCTTGGGCCTAGGAACAAGTTCCCATACATTATTTCTCTCAAATTAGTTGAGTTCCTCTTGCAAAGCAATCACCCAACTCTCATCATCAAGAGCCTCATCTATAAATTTTGGCTCGAGTTAAGAAACAAAAGCAAGATTTTTATCTAAAAAGTTTAGTTGAGATCTAGTACTTACACCCTTTGAAGTATCACCAATGATTAAATATTTGGGGTGATGCTTGGAGAATCTCCAATCTTTTGGTAGATCTTGATTTGGCAATTCTTCTTATTGATGTTGAGGATCCTTGTCTTCACTTGATGACTTGTCCTCATCCTTATCTTTGTCTTCCTCTCTTGTAGTATTTTTCAATTCCAATTTTTCAAAATGACCTATAAGATCATCAATAAAAGTACCTTTCCAAGATCAAGCGTACTATATTCATCAAATACAACATGCATAGATTCTTCAATAACCATTTAACTCTTATTAAATACCCATATAGGCCTTGTTAGGGGTGGAATACCCTAAGAATATACCGTCATTAGTTTTTGAGTCAAATTTTCCAAGATTATCCTTAGTATTCAATATATAGCACCTATATCCAAATACTCTTAGGTATGATATCTTGGGTTTTCTAGCATTCCATAGCTCATAAGATGTTTTATTAAGAATGAGTCTTTTAAAAACTCTATTTGTAATATAACACGAAGTATTAATGGCTTCGGCCCAAAAGTAATTTGGTAAAAAATACCCATTTAGCATAGTTCTAACCATCTCTACTAGTGTTTTATTTTTCCTCTCTACAACACCATTTTGTTGTGGTGTTTTAGAAGTTGAAAAGTTGTGAAAAATCTCATTCTCTTGGTAATAAGATTTAAAAGACTCATTTTGAAATTCCTTTCCATGGTCATTTCTTATAGAAGAAATGAAGTAACCTTTTCATTTTGAAAACTTTTAAAAGCATCAAAAGTATCATACTTTAAAGCTAGAAAGGACACCTAAGTAAACCTAGAGTAATCATCAACTAAGACTAGTCCATAATGTTTTTCACCTAAACTAGCACTTCTAGTAGGTCCTACCAAGTCCATATGAATCAATTTAAGAGGTCTAGATGAACTTACAATGTTCTTTGCTTTCAAAGAGGATTGATGTTGCTTTCCCATTTGGCAAGGACCACATGTCTTCTCTCTAGAAAACTTTAGCTTGGAAAGACCTTCAACTAGCTTTCCTTTTGATAAGCTTTGCAATAGATCCATGCTAGCATGTTTAAGCCTTTTATGCCATAGCCAAGCTTCATTACTAAGACACATGAGACACTTAAAAGATTAATTAGCCAAATTGTCTAAGTCAATTACATAGGTATTGCCTTTCCTTTTACCCTTGAAAACTACCTTTTTATCCACTAAAGTGGTAACTCAACATTCTATAGGATCAAATGTGACTTTATTACCTTTGTTATTTAATTGACTTACACTAAGCAAATTATGTTGCAAGCCATCAACTAACAAAACATCATTAATTAAAGAGCAACCATTCTTACCAATGGTTCCAATGCCAATTAACTTACCCTTGGCATTGTTACTAAATCTGACATTACCACCTTCTTTTTCTTTTAAGGCCATGAATAGCTTCCTATTGCCTGTCATGTGCTTTGAGCATCCACTATCCATATGCCAATCATTTGATTCATGGGTGGCTACCAAACACCCCTACACAACACAAATAAATCATCTTTTCTTTAGTACCCAAGCATACTTGGGTCCTAAGGGTTAGGTTTTGAAGGATCCCCTAATTTGAGGTGTACCTTTGTAATGAAACAAAAAACATTTATGTGTCCATACTTCATGCAATAATGGCATTGGAGTTTAGACCTATGTGTCTTCCTCCTATGCAATGCCTTGGTATGAGTGGGGGGTTTTCTCATACCAACATGATGTATGTGAAAGCATAGACATGCATGAATGGGTATAGGTAGGTATTTTATATATGTGTATTTGTGTGAATTATAATCACTTTTGATGTACATGTAAGCATAATTGGTCTTTTTAGACATAGGCCTTAACCCTTGTTACACTTTCCCTTTACCCTTAGACATTGGGGGTTTAGTGTTTTGGGCATTTTTCTTTCCAACAACCTCAATGCTTAAAACATGAGATATTGAGGCTCTAATGAATGTAGTTGATGGAGATGCGATACAATGAGTGTATCTAAAACTTTTTTACCCTTATGAAACTTAGAGATAGAGCTTCTAAGCTCAATGACTTCTTCTTTTAAAGAGTCATTCTCTTTTCTTAATAAAACTAAAGATAAAGATGATTTGGAAAGTTTTTTCATTGACTTCTTGAGTTTTTCATTTGAAGCTCTCAAGTCACTTACAAGACTGTTAAGAGGTTTGAATTCATCCTCTAATTTATTACACTTCTTCTTGTAAGTCTTCACTTGTGACTTATATTTGTCACATTTCATGGTGAGAGCTTCTAAAATCTTATCATATACATTATCTAAATCATAATATTCAAAATAATAATGAGGAGAAGAGCTTACCTCATTATGAGAGTCTTATTGAGCCATGAAGCATATGTTGGCAATCCGTTCTTCTTCATCATCTTCGCTTGAACTATCATCCTAAGTGCCTTTAAAGCTATTCCTCTTCTCTTTGTTCCATTTGTTCTTTTTTATCTTGGGGCAATCATACTTAATGTGGCCTTGCTTGCCACACTCATAATAAGTGATATCGTTTGATCTCTTTTCAGAGTTAGAGTTGCATTCTCGAAGTTCCTTCTTTCTTTTCTTATCCTAATCAGCTCCTTGGTCCTTTTATAAAGCATTGTAAGTTCCTCTTCCTCCTTGTCACTCTCCTATTCACAAGAGGCTATTTATATTTCCTTTTCCTTTGAAGATGATTTAAGTGTCAAGGTCCTTTTTTTTTTTTTTGTTCTTCAGATTTCTCCCCTTGACCTCATTCTCTTAATTTCTTTATTTTTCTTTAATGCCAATTTATGAGTCAAGAGTTTTCCTATCAAGACATCTATTGGCACCTTCCCTATTTTCGGGTTGGATTCTTAGATGCTACACACTCTAGCACCAAATTTCTCAAGAGATAAAGATTTTAAAATTTTGGAATTTACCTCATGATTTGTGAGAACCCTATTGAACTTCTTCATGTTGGTGACAATAGCTAGGAGCCAATTTGTCATATCTATTATGCTCTCTTCCTACTTCATCATGAATAGCTCCTGCTCTATCACATACATCTCAAGTCTGCTAGATTTCACCAAGGTGGTGCCCTCATGATAGTTCTCCAATGCCTTTCAAATACCATAGGCAGTTTGGCAATATTGAACCCTTCTAATTTCTTTTCTTAAGAGAGAACTTAGAAGGATTGTCATGGATATTTTATTTTGGCCATTGGATCTTCTGTGTGCTTCAACCCATCCTTCTCTAGGGATTAACTTCTCACTCTCATCCACCACTTTGGTGGGTAGCTTCCACTCTTTAGCAATAATATCCCATAAATCCACCACATTAGTATCTAGATAGATCTCCATCCTATACTTTCAATTAGTATAATATGCTCCATCAAAATAAGGCTTGAGTGTTGTGCCATGATCTTTACTCACACAATTAAGGTTTTTAGTAAGACTTAGCTCTGCTACAACTTGTTGGCCTAGTACACCAAGAATAGGGGTTGAATTGGTGGCTATTTTTAAAATTAAAAAGGTGAGTTCAAGTGTTTTGAAGGTCAAGAAGAAGATGGAAATAAATAACACAAAGGTTTATGTTGGACTAAGTTTGTTAAACCTAAGTCATGAACCTCTTTTGATCTTGACAATAGAGATTGATCAGTTCTAATACTTTTATTAAGTATTGTTTTACATATTCTAAGTTAGTTTTTTCTTTGAAGGTTGGATGGAATTTAAAATCACCAACCTTTATAAGTTCATCCAAATTCGCAGTATGTTAATACTAAATCATGATCGCGAATCTATCATAAGGGTTAATGAAGCTAGACTAGAGGAATTCGAGGGTGAATTCGTAGCTCCAACCTAGTCGAAGAAAGTGAGCTTGAGTCACAGTGGAATTCATGGTGTGTATCACGTCTGGTTCGTGACTGCGACTTTCATAGTGTGACAAAAGAGGGAACCAAAGTCACATCCACAGTGCGCCAAGTGTCCATGGTATCCGTTGAAGACCAAAAATAGCGAGGGCGAATTCATGGTCATGATCTCAACTCAAGAAGCTAAAATTTCATCTTCAAATAGGGGAATTTATGGACTCAATCACGCCAAAGGCAAAGACAACTCATGACTATGACTTTCAAGAAGCAAGTATAGCGCAACGGCTACATTTCTTTGACAACTAATGAGCAGTTGACATGTGGACTAGCTGTTAGACACAGGACGGGATTCTTTATCGTGATTTTTGACTCCTCAGTGTAAATTGGAAATTCACGTCTGCTAAATGGTAACAACAACCATGACTTTTGCCTGGCAAGCATTTAATGCAAAATTTGCCTAGCATAACTTGGAGATTTGTTGATAGTTTTAGAGTAATGTCTCATTGGTGGATATGGGCTATAAATTCTCTACCAAACATATGTAAATGCAAGAGAATTCATTGATTTGTAACCAAACTCTTGCCAATTTTCTACTCATTTCTTTCATTCTCATTGATGTGTTATTAATTGTTAGGTGTGAGCAATAAACACCATTGTAAGAGGTTGAGAGTTAGCCTATATTCAAAACTCTTATAAGAGGTTAAAGTGTGAGCCTATACAAAACATTTGTGATAGTTTTTTATAAGCCTAGAAAACACAAGGTGTAAGGGTTGTTGTGCAAGCCATAAACACAAGTTGTAAAAGTTTGGTGTAAGCTTGAAAACACTAGTTTAGTGAAGTGAAATACCCAATTATGAAGAATGAGGGAGTGGACGTAGGGTTTTTTAACACCTGAACCACTATAAACCTTTATGTTATTTCTTGTCATCTTCTTCTTCACGTTTAAAACACTTGAACTCATTTTCTCAATTTTAAGAACAACTACCAATTCAACCCCCCTTCTTGGTGCTCAAGGCCAATAAGTGGTATCAGAGCCAAGGCTTACTAAAAACCTTAATTGTGTGAGTAAAGATAATGGCACAAGAAGGAATCCATACCCACCTCAAGCCTTATTTTGATGTAGTAGACTATACTCATTGGAATTATAGGATAAAGATCTATCTAGATACTGATGTGGTGGATCTATGGGATGTTGTTGCTAAAGAGTGGAAGCCACCCACCAAAGTGGTGGATGGGAGTGAATAGATAATCCTTAGAGAAGAATGGGTTGAAGCACACAGAAGATCTAATGGAAAAAATAAAAGAGCTATGGCAATCCTTTTAAGTTCTCCATCAAGAGAAGAAATTGGAAGGGTTCAACATTACTAAATTGCTCATGGTATTTGGAAGGCATTGGAGAACTATCATAAGGGCACCACCTTGGTGAAATCTAGCCGACTTGAGATGTACACAATGAAGTGGGAGCAATTCATGATGAAGAAGGAAGAGAGCATAATAGATTTATGACAAATCAGTTCCAAGCTATTATCACCAACGTGAAGAAGTTCGGTAGGGTTCTCACAAATCATAAGGTAAATTCTAAAATTTTGAAATCTTTTCCTCTTGAGAAATTTAGTGCCAGAGTGTGTAGCATCCAAGAATTTAACCAAAAAATAGGGAAGGTGGCAACGAATGTATTGATAGCAAACTCTTGACTCATGAGTTGGCCTTAAAGAAAGATGAAGAAATGAAAAGAATGAGAGGTCAAAGGGAGAAATCAGAAAAACCAAAAAAGAGGACCTTGGCACTCAAATCATCTTCAAAGGAAAAGGAAGTAGAAATAGCCTCAATTGAATAGGAGAGTGACAAGGAGGAGGAGGAACTTACAATGCTTTCTAGAAGGACTAATGAGCTTATTAGAAAAAGAAAAGAAAGAAGGAACTTCAAGAAAGCAACTCCAACTCCTAATGAGAGATCAAACAATGTCACTTATTATGAGTGTGGCAAGCAAGGCCACATTAAGTATGATTGCCCCAAGCCAAAAAAGAAGAAGAAAAGGGATAAAAAGATAAGGAAGAGCTTCAAAGCCACTTGGGATGATAGCTCAAGTGAAGATAATGAAGAATAAGAGATTGCCAACATATGCTTCATGGCTTAATAGGACTCTCCTAATGAGGTAAGTTCTTCTTCTCATTCTTATTTTGAATATGATGACATAGAAGATGTAGATGATGTGTTTTTAAAAGCTGTCACCATAAAATGTGATAAATATAAGTCACAAATGAAAACTTACAAGAAGAAGTGTAGTAAATTAGAGGATGAATTTAAATCCCTTAATAGCCTTGTAAGTGAATTGAGAGCCTCAAATGAAGAACTCAATTAGTCAATGGAAATTCTTTCCAAATCATCTTCATCTCTACTTCATTAAGAAAAGAGAATGACTCCTTGAAAGGACAAGTCATTAAGTTTAGAAGCTCTATCTCTAAGTTTTATAAAGGTAAGGAAGCTTTGGATACACTCATTGTATCACAAAGGCCCCCCATGATTAGGCATGTTTTATATTTCAATAGAGCCTTTTCTTCTACACCTCCTCCTACTACATTTATTTAAAGCCTCGACACCTCAAACTTCAAGTATTAAGGTTTCTTCTACATCTCCTTCTACTACATTTATTTAGAGCCTTGACACCTCAAACTTCAAGTATTGAGGTTGTTGGAAAGAAAAATACCCAAAGCACTAAACCTCTAATGCCAAAGGGCAAAGGAAAGGTGCAACAAGGCTCAAAGCATATGTCTAAAAAGGGCAATCATGCTTACATGTATAGCAAAAGTCATAATAATTCACACACACACAAAAAATACACACCTGTACCCATTCATGCATGTCCATGCTCTCACACACATCATGTTGGTATGAGAAAACCCTTCACTCATACCAAGGTATTGCATAGGAGGAAGACACCTAGGTCTAAACTCTAATGCCATTATTGCATAAAGTATGGACACAAATGTTTTTTGTTACATTAGGAAAGCACATCTCAAATTGAAGGATCCTTTAAGACCTAACCCCTGAGGACCCAAGTATGTTTGGGTACCAAATAAAAGATGATTTTTTGTGTTGCGTAGGGTTGTTTGGTAGCCACCAATGAATAAAATGATTGGCATGTGGATAATGGATGCTCAAAGCACATGACATGCAATAGGAAGCTATTCATGGGCTTAAAGGAAAAAGAAGGTGGTAATGTCACATTTGGTAACAATGCCAAGGGTAAGGTAATTGGCATTGGAACCACTGGTAAGAATGGTTGCTTTTTACTTAATGATGTCTTATTAGTTGATTGCTTGCAACATAATTTGCTTAGTGTAGATCAATTATATGACAAAGGTAATAAAGTCACCTTTGACCCTAGAGAATGTCGAGTTACCACTTTAGTAGATAAAAGGTTTGTTTTCAAGGGTGAAAGGAAAGGCAATACCTATTTAATTGACTTAGACAATTTGGCTAACCAATCTTTTAACTGTCTTATGTCTCTTAGTAATGAAGCTTAGCTATGGCATAAAAGGTTTGGACATGCTAGCAGGGATCTATTGCAAAGCTTATCAAAAGGAAAGCTACTTGAAGGTCTTCCCAATCTAAAGTTTTCTAAAGACAAGACACGTAGTCCTTACCAAATCGAGAAGAAACATCAATCCTCTTTTAAAGCAAAGAACATTGTAAGTTCTTCTAGACCTTTTTAATTGATTCATATGAGCTTGATAGGACCTACTAGGAGTGCTAGTTTAGGTGGAAAACATTATGGACTAGTCCTAATTAATGATTACTCTAGGTTTATTTAGGTGTCCTTTCTATCACATAAGTATGATACTTTTCATTCTTTTAAAAGTTTTCCAAAAAGAATTCAAAATAAAAAGAGTTACTTCATTTCTTCCATAAGAATTGACCATGGAAAGGAATTTCAAAATGAGTCTTTTGAAACTTATTGCCAAGAGAATGAGATTTTTCACAACTTTTCAAATCCTATAACACCACAACAAAATGGTATTGTAGAGAGGAAAAATAGAACACTGGTGGAGATGACTAGAACTATGCTCAATGAGTATTCTTTACCAAATTACTTTTAGGCTGAAACCATTAATACTTTGTGTTATATTGCAAATATAGTTTTTAAAAGATCTATTCTCAATAAAACATCTTATGAGTTATAGAATGGTAGAAACCTGAGATATCATATATAAGAGTATTTAGATGCAAGTGTTATATATTGAACACTAAGGATAATCTTGGGAAATTTAACTCAAAAACTAAGAAGGGTATATTCATAGGGTATTCTGCCTCTAGCAAGGCCTATAAGGTCTTTAATAAGAGTTCAATGGTTATTGAAGAGTCTATACATGTTGTATTTGATGAATCTAGTAAGCTAGACTTGGGAAAAGGTACTTTTGTTAATGATATTGTAGGTGATTTGAAAAATTGGAATTAGAACATACTACATAAAGGAAGACAAAGATAAGGATGAAGATAGGTCATCAAGAGTAAACAAGGATCCTCAACATCAACAAGAAGAATTGCCAAGCCAAGATCTACCCAAAGATTGGAGATTCTCCAAGCATCACCCCAAAGATTTAATCACTGATGATACTTCAAAAGGTGTAAGTACTAGATCTCAACTCAACTTTTTTCATAACAAACTTTCTTTTATTTCTCAATTTGAGCTAAAATCTATAGAGAGGCTTTTGATGATGAGAGTTGGGTGATTTCTATGCAAGAGGAACTCAATTAATTTAAGAGAAATAATGTATAGGAACTTGTTCCTAGGCCCAAGGAACACCTAATTGTAGGTTGCAAATGGGTGTTTAGGAATAAGTTAGATGAGCAAGGATTCATCACTTGAAATAAGGTTAGATTTATTGCAAAAGGTTACAACTAAGAGGAAGTCACAGACTATGATGAAACCTATGCCCCCTTTGCAAGGTTAGAGGCCATTAGGATTCTTTTAACTTATGCATGCCATATAAATTTTAAATTATTTCAAATGGATGTCAAGAGTGCTTTTATAAATGGTGTTATTAAGGAGAAAGTTTATGTTGAACAACTTCTTAGTTTGGAATCACATAGTTTTCCAAATTCTATTTATAAATTAAATAGAGCCTTATATGGGTTGAAATAAGCTCTAAGAGCTTGGTATGAAAGGCTTAGTTATTTTTTTTAAAAAAAATGAATTTGAAAAGGGAAAGGTGGACACAACTTTATTTGTAAAAAGGCTCAAACATAATACACTAATAGTACAAATTTATGTTGATGATATCATTTTTGGTGCTACTAATGAATCTCTATATGAGGATTTTGCTAAGTGTATGACTATGGATGTAATGTAGCAAATACACCCATGAGTGGTACCATCAAATTGGACAAAGACGAATAAGGTACGACAGTTGATGAGAAGAGATATCGAGAGGTACGACAGTTGATGAGAAGAGATATCGAGGTATGTTCAGTTCTCTACTTTATCTTACTGCTTCTATACTTGATATTATATTTAATGTATGTATGTGTGCTAGATTTTAATCCTATCCCTAAAAGTCACATTTGAATGTTGTCAAAAGAATTTTCAAATATTTGCATGGCACATTGCATTTAGGACTACGGTATCCTAGAAATTCATCCTTTATTCTCATAGGTTACTCAGATGCAGATTATGTCAATTGTCTTTTAGATAGGAAGAACACTTCTAGAACTTACCAATTTATAAGAGAATGTTTAGTGTCTTGGTTTAGCAAGAAGCAGGTTTCAGTTGCCTTATCTACCACCGAAGCTGAGTATGTAGCTGTGACTATTGTTGCACCCAAGTACTTTAGATGAAACAACAAATGAAGGATTACAGCAAGGATGTTAATCACATCCCCATTAAATGTGACAACATAAGTGCAATTAATCTCTCTAAGCAATAATCGAACCCTCTCTAATGGCTCCTAAGAAGGCTTCAAGAGTAGAGAAAGGCAAAGTAGTAGCCCAACCCTTTAGACCACCAGCCCTACATCAAATGAAAGGTATTACAAAGGAGGAGAAGGATCATTACAAGGCCAATGCGTCCAAAATCATTCTTCCAAAGAAAATTCCATCTACATTTCTTTTAGAATCTTTAGAGATCAAAGATGAGATCCACGTGTTTCTCTCCAATTTGGATGGAATGAATTCATCTTTCGGCATGAGCTTGGATATTAAGAAATCTAGAGAGAGTTATATGCACTATAACTTTAAGCTGCAGAGTCGAATCCTGCGCCGGACAATATGGGTGGTTAGTTTTTCATGCATTTGGAGATCCTTACTTTATAACTTTCAAACAATTATCCAACCTTTTCAATCTTCAAGTCAAAGATAACATTCCATTCATTATCTCTGCACTTAATGTCATTTACTCTAAGGTTTGGTCTGAAGTTTATATCTATACCAAACATGATCCCAAAACCTCCTTAGCCAAATACATCAAAAACCTTCCTTTTTAGTTGCTTCATCATATCATCACCTTCTCTATTAATGTTAGGGGTAATGGTAATGAAAAGGTATCCCAAAAGGACCTTGCTTTCCTTTTCTATCTTGTTCAAAATAAGCCCATCCAATTCGATCGCTATCTTATGGATCAATTGATTCACATGAGCACTAAACCTAAGAGTCAATTTCTCCTTCCTTCCCATGTGACTACCATTTACAGATATGTTGGCACTCTCAATGAGGAAAATGAAAAATTCCTCACAAAGAAACTTTTTCCTTCATAAAATTTTCTGGACCTCACCTACCTTATCAATACCAAAGCCATCCACCCAGATTCGTATGCCTATACTTTAGGTGCTTTTGGGACTAAAAAGCTGGAAACTTCCTAAGCCTCTAAAAGAAAAAGGCATATAATTGAAGAAGGAGCAATACTAGTCCCACCTCCTTAACTAAAATCCAAGACCAAAATATTTCTTGCCACCATCAATCGAAAGTTAGATAAGGTGATGAGGATGTTGAAAAGATGATTTCTCCTTCTTTCCCATCGATACAGTGACCTGGTGGACCTACAAAAGAAAATATGTGCTCTTTCTTATCATCTTTCAGATTTTGATGATTATGAAGACACACTGGAGGAAGAAGACAACCAAGAGGTTAAGGATGGAGGCGAAGCTGAAGGAGGAGGAGACAATGAAGAGCAAGATGATTATAGAGATGATGACAGTTCTATAATCTTCTAGACTAGTTTCTTTTCTTTTCTTTTCTTTGTTTAAATCTTTGATGTTTAGTTGTTGATCCCACAGTTAGTCAATAAATAAAAGTGTTTAAATTTGTAATTCTTTTTTTCCTATGTTATGTGATTGTTATTTGCTATATGTGATTGCAATTTTTATGATTTTATGAGTTAATATTTGCTTCTTATGATCACTTTATCTCATCTTTATGCATTTTGTTTGATCTGTTCTATTCACCCTCTTTTTGATCTTGCTAAAGGGAGAGAGAATCGTATAGAGAAAACAATTTGGTATAGAAAAGCATAAGTTTAAGGAGAGGTTTTTTTTTTTTAGTACCTAGAATTTCTTTGATCATTGACTGGAATTTCTTTAAGCATTTATTAATCATTTCATCATTAACCATCCCAACTTCACAACTCATGCATTTGACTTTCCATAAGATTAATCTAAGCTGTCAAAATAAAAAAAAAAAGGAGATTATTGGACTAGGTTGGTTAAACCTAAGTTATGAGCCTCTTTTGATCCTAACAATTGAGATTGATCAGCTCTAATGCTTTTATTAAGTGTTATTTTGTAGATTCTAAGTTAGTTTTTTCATTGGAAGTTAGATGGAATTTAAAATCTTTAACCTTGAGAAGTTCATCGAAATTCGTAGTGTGTTTATCCTAAATCGCGATCAAGAATCTGTCATAAGGGTGAATGATGCTAGGTCAAAGGAATTCGTGGGCGAATTTGCAACCGCGACCTAACCTAAGAAAGTGAGCTTGAGCCATAGAGGAATTTGTGGTATGTATTGCGTCTGATTCACAATCGCAACTTTCATAGTGATAAAGGATGGAACCAAAGTCACAACCATAACATGTCAAGCCTCCAAGTTATTCGTTGAAGATAAAAAATCACGAGGGCAAATTCATGGTCGCGACCGCGACTTAAGAAGCTAAAATTTCATCTTCAAACTGAGGAATTCATGGTCTCAATCACGCCCAAGACAAAGACAACTTTCGACTGTGACTTTCAAGAAACAGGTAGAGCACAATGACTACATTTCTTGGACAATCAATGAGCAGCTAACATGTGGACTAGCCATTAGACACAGAACGGGGTTCTTTGCTCCAATTTTTGGCTCCTCAGTGCAAATTTGAAATTTGCGACTGCTAAATGATTATAACTCCGCAACTTTAGCCTGACAAACATTTAATGCAAAATCTACCTAGCACAACTTAGAGATTTGTTGATAGTTTTAGAGTAACATCTCTTTATGGATCTAGGCTATAAATACTGCACCAAATAGATGTAAATGCAACAGAATTCATTAATTTGTAACCAAACTCTTACCAAATTGCTACTCATTTCTTTCATTCTCATTAATGTGTTATTAATTATTATGTGTAACCAATAAACACTATTGTAAGAGGTTGAAAGTTAGCCTAAATTCAAAACTCTTGTAAGAAGTTAAAGTGTGAACCTATACAAAACACTTGTGAAAGGTTTTTATGTGAGCGTAGAAAACACAAGGTGCAAGGGTTGTTATGTGGGCCATAAACACAAGTTGTAAAAGTTTGGTGTGAGCTTGAAAACACTAGTTTAGTGAAGTGAAATACCTAATTGTGAAGAATTTGAGAGTCGACGTAGGGTTTGTTAATACCTGAACCACTATAAACCTTTGTGTTATTTCTTCTCATCTTCTTCTTCACCTTCAAAACACTTGAACTCATTTTCTCAATTTTAAAAATAGCCACCAATTCAATCCCCCTTCTTGGTGTTCTAGGCCAACAGGTTATAATGGTTTGGATATTAACAAACTCTTCAACCACTCCCTCATTCTTCACAATTGGGTATTTCACTTCACTAAACATGTGTCTCTAAGGTCAAACCAAACTTTTACAACTAGTGTTTATGGCTCACATAACAACCTTACAACTTGTGTTTTCTAAGCTCACTCAACAACCTTACAACTTGTGTTTTATAAGCTCACACAATAACCTCTTTCAAGTGTTTTGTATAGGCTTACACTTCAACCTCTTACAATGGTGTTTATTGCTCACACTTAATAATTAATAACACATACATGAGAATGAAAGATTGAGTAGCAAATTGGCAAGAGTTTGGTTATAAATTAATGAATTCTCTTACATTTACATTGGTTTAGTGGAGTATTTATAGCTCATATCCACCAAAGAGATGTTACTCTAAAACTATCAATAAAATCTAATAGTTATGCTAGGTAGATTTTATATTAAATGTTTGTCAGGCGATCGTCGCAATCGCTACTAACATTTTACAGTTGTGAATTTCTAATTTGCACTGAGGAGCCGAAAATCATGACAAAGAACCTCGTCTGTGTCTAACGGCTAGTCCATCTATTAGTTATTCATTGGTTGTCCAAGAAATGTAGTCGTTGTGTTCTACTTGCTTATTAAAAGTTATGGTTATGAGTTGTCTTAGCCTTAGGCACGATTAAGACTGCAAATTCCTCTATTTGAAGAGGAAATTATAGTTTCTTAAGTCATGCTTATGACTATAAATTCGCCCTCGCATTTTTTATCTTTAACGGATACATTAGACACTTGGCGTGCTGTGGGTATGACTTTGGTTCCCTCCTTTGCCATTATGAAAGTCACTGCCGTGAATCCAGACGTGATACCCATCGCGAATTCCTTTGTCACTCAAGCTCACTATCTTCGACTAAGTTGCGACTGTGAATTTCCATGTGAATTCCTCTGGCCTAACTTCATCCATCCTTATGACTGATTTGCGATCACGATTTAGGATAAACACATCGTGAATTTGGATGAACTTCTCAAGGTTGGAGATTTTAAATTCCATCCAACTTCTAATGAAATAACTAACTTAGAATCTATAAAACAACACTTAATAAAAGTATTAGAACTGATCAATCTCTATTGTCAAGTTCAAAAGAGATTCATAACTTAGGTTTAACCAACCTAGTCTAATAGATAGCTTTAATTGTTACACTTAAGCTAACGTTTATGATAGATGATAAAATTTAAAAAAATAAGCTCAAATAAATTATCTATATTTGTAAAAAATTCTATTGAAGGTACAAAATGATAAAAAGACTAATTTTTCAAATAGAGATGATGGGATGACAATGATGAGTAGTTAAGTTTGTGCACCAGATGTTGGGTGTGAGATAAAAGATTATGTAAGAGGCACATAATGCATCATATGCTATGCACCTTAGAAGTGCAAAATGTATAGAAACCTGTTGTCCTAGTTTTTATGGTCAATGAAGAAAAAAGATATAGCCAAGTTGTATTAAGATATTTAACGTACCAATAGATCAAGGTGGAACATTAGGCACTAGTAGGAAAGTTACATCCTTTACCTATTCCTATATTGAAATGGGAGAAAATTTTAATAGATTTTGTTGTATGTTTTCTCAAACATATAAAAGGCATGATTCCATTTGGGTTACTATGAATAGACTCATAAACTCTGCACATTTGTTGTCTAGATGGCATGCATATTCACTTAATAGATTAACTAAGATATATTTTACTAAGATTATAGGTTTACATGGTATTTTTATTTCTATTGTGTTAGATAGAAATCTTTAATTTACTTATCCTTTTTAGAATAACTTACAAATAGCCTTAAGTGCTCATTTGAAATTTAGCATAACTTTTCCCCCATAAACTGACAGTCATTCATAGAGGACTATTGATACAATAAAGGATATAATGCAAGTTTGCATGTTAGAATTCAAAGGCAACTAGGAGGATTATTTGCCATTAATGGAATATACATATAATAATAGCTATCATTCTAGTATTGGTACGACACCATATGAAGCTTTATATGGCAAGAAATGTAGAAGTCCAATTTGTTGGGATGTTGAAGGAATGAGATAGTTAGAGGGTCTCGAGATGGTACAGGATACAGTAGCCAAAACCTAAGTAGTTAGAAGATGTTTGCAATCTGCTCGATAAAGGCAAAAGGGTATGTTGATAAACATAGATAAGAAATGGAATATCAGTTGAGATAAAGTATTTTTGAAGGTTTCACCATGGAAAGGCATTATAAGGTTTGGTAAATAGGGAAAGTTGAGTCCAAGGTACATTGGGCCATATGAGATTATAGAGAGAATTAGGCCTTTGGTATATCAATTGGCATTACCAACAGAATTATCTCAAATACATGATGTGTTCCATGTTTCTATGCTTTGAAGGTATCAATCTAATCCTAGCCATGTATTATCAAAGCTAGAGATTGAATTGTCTGATGATATGACTTATCATGAACAACTAATTGAAATTATTGATCAGCAATTAAAATAGTTAAGGAATCGAGTGATACCCATGGTTAAAGTGAGGTGGAGTCATCACTCACCTAAGGAGGCTACTTGGGCAGTAGAGGAACACATGAGACGATAATATCCCTATCCATTCCAAAGTTATAGTAAGTAAAATTTTGAGGATGAAATTTCTATAAAAGGGGGAGAATTGGAACATACTCAACCCAAATTATATGCATTTTAATTACATTATATTTGAATATATGCATCACATGGCATAAGCATGACAATAACACTTGCATTATTACATTTGAATATGAATATGATGTTTGCATAGTGGCATGATAGATTATTATATGTTGTGTGTATGTTATAGTATTTGAATTAATGGTGTTTTAGAACTTACTAAAAGTATAAGGAGCATATGGAGATTAATAGATAGATAGAGTTGATGAAGGAGTGAAAAAGATGGACAAAAAGAGGAATATTGAGTTTCCAACCAATGGTAATGAGACACCATAATTTTATCCTATTAGGGTAGGTATACAAATTAATTTTTTCATCTTTTAGGATCAAATTGGTGAGCCAAAATGTGAAGGAGTGCATAAAATAGAAAAAAAAAAGGAAAAAAGGAGGAAGAAGAAGATGAAGAAGTAGGAAAGGGAGAAAAGAGAGCTAGCTTGGAGGAAACCCTATGTTTTTCTAGTTTGGCAAAGAGGCAAGTAATTTTACCTTCTTTCAACATGAAATTTGTCCTTCATAATATATTAAACGTGCATGATAGGAATAATTATGGAATAATTTGAGGTAGAGCTCATGTATATAAGTTGAAGCTCAAAAGAAATAAGAACTGATTATGCTAGTTTTGCTATTATAGAGGATTTGGTACCCATGATTTCATAACACTAAAAGAGGAATTAGAGAAAGTGTAAAATATGAAAATTATAGCTTTATGTCCCACCTAAATGCATGTAAAACAGTTTTGCTTCATTTGGTGTGCATAAAGAGATATGGCTCCTTCATTAGGGTTGGTTTATAACCAATTGAAATCTTATTAGTCTAACTATTTTCATATATTTTGATGACCTTATGTGCTGATATAGACAAAGTAAAAAACATACAATTTGTAGGGTTATATTCCCTTTAAATACTTGTAAATCAGTTCTCCTTAATTTGTTGTATGGAAAGAGATATGGCTCATTGATTGTGATTGCTTCTAAACTCAATGAAACCTCAACAGTCTTTTAATTATGTTTTTAAAAAATTTTATGGCCATAGAATGAGAATTTGATGATGTGCCAAACTTGAAAGTTGTAAATCTATGTCAGGTATACGTTCTAATAAAATCATTTTGCCTAATTTGTCATGGTTGATGAGATATTTCCCCTATGTCATGACTGATTTTCAATATGTTGAAAAATTGCTCACCCTAAGATTGGTCATTTATTTTGGTGACCTTATTGATTGAATTAAACAATGAGTAAAACAAGAAAAATGTTCTTTTATGTGTTCTCTAACTTCTAGTAAATCATTTTTGGAATTGGATTTGTAATATTTAAGATATACCTAAGAATGTGAGACCTGCTCAAACTAATTATGACATTAAAAAAGGGCAAATTCATAAAATTGACCATAAATTATGTAGTGTATATTTTGGAATGAATTTTGGATATGGTGTACCCATATATGTCTAGCCTAATTAAAAAAAGAATCAGTCTTTTGGATTTGTGAGTTAAAAATAATCATAGAAACAACTTATCAAGTTCATGATATTTTACTAGAGCATATTCGCATAACACGATGAAAATCTTCCTTTATCATCATGGATTGAATTGGTGTATTGAAATAGGTCCTTAAGGCATTGAAGATAATAGTGGGAATAAGTCGGGACCATCCACGACTTAGTAAGTTTGAAGGAGGTGGTAAGTAAATAGCTAATGGTACTATACATGTGATTGGTTAAATGCCATAAACATATACTTAACGGAACGAAATGTTGTTTAATGTGATGATATAGATGAATACATTAATGAAAATATTATTGTACTCTTAATTTATTTATTTTCTTGAGATGTTGATAAATTATGACTTGGAAATGGGAGTATGTGGTGATATGAGCTGCTAAAGTTGTTGGTGTTGTTATTAGTCATTATATTGCTAAAATTTTATTAGATTTATAGTTGATTTGTTGAAAGACTAATACTTGATGTTGTTGGCAAGCAACATTATTCATAACTTGTCTGACAATGATATATAACAGCCTGTGTGGCATTAATATTTGATAGCTTGTGTGGCAATGATATCTATAGCTTGTGTGGCAATAATATATAACAACCTATGTGGCAACGACATTCTACAACCAGTATGGCAATGATATCTATAGCTTGTGTGGCAATAATCTATAATAGCTTGTGTGACAATAACATTCGATAGTCTTTGTGGCAGTGATATCTATAGTCTGAGTGGCAATAATATATAACAGCTTGTATGGCAATAACATTCGACAATCTGTATGGCAATGATATCTATATCTTGTATGGTAATAATTTGTAATAGTCTGTGCGGCGATAACATTCGATAGTCTGTGCGGCAATGATATCTATACCCTTTGCAGCAACAATATTTATAGCATATGTAGCAACCAAATATAAAAGCCTTTATGGCAGTGACATATGTAGCTTATGTGGCAACAATATATGACAGCTTATATGGCATTTAAGAGTAAAAACTCTTTATTTCGTGCATGGATATGATGATAAGTTATTCACATTTAAATGTTGTTATGTTATTTGAGATTGAAATATCATTATGTATTTAATTACTAATTATGCAAGCTCACTCTTTAGCATTAAATTTTCTTTCAAGAAGAGTAGACTAAGATTGCATCCAGTTTAGATTTTGAAGTTGTTGTCTAGCAGTCTAATAGAGGTTGGGCCAGTATGCTATCAATTAGTATTTAAGTATGTTTAGTCATTTATACTTTGTTGTAAATAGTTACTATGTTGTGAAACAAGACATAGTGTATAAAAAATAAGATCTTTTAATGATAGTGGATAGAATGAGAGGATTTTAATGATGTTGTGTCACTTTAGTATTCCATGTTTTATGAATAAGTTAATACACCTACTTTAGGAATGGTTATTAAATGGGACGTCATAATTAAACTCTCATATGTATGAATTTACTCACCAAACAAAATTTTCCAAACTTAAATTCTTACGTGTCCTCAAGCAAATAATTTCACCCAAGTAAAATTCAATTATGATCAAGATCAAGTATCAAAGTCTTTAGGAGAAATTTATCTCAATGATATCCATAGTTTTCATTAATTAAGCAAATTGAACTGTAACAATAACAAGTTCCCAATTAACATGCTTTATTTATTATCAACTTATCACAACAATGTAACATCTCTAACTCTTCATAAGTTACTTTTTATTATTTAACTTATATGTGTTTTTTCCATAATTTATGTTTTAGCAATTTCAAGGATGAAATTATGATAAGGGGTAAGAATGTAACATCCTGCATTTTTCATGAGGACAATTTTAGTGATTTAGATATTAAAGGTATTTTTCTAATTTATTTTGACCAATAATTGAGTTACAAGTATAATTTGTGGTTTTAGATATGATATATGATATCTGGAAGTGATAATTGTTGTTTTAAGTATAATATTCATATATATTTAGTCTAAGGGTATTTTGGTAATTTTATAATAAAAGAAATTTTATTGATAAATTAATATTGAATAATTATTTTAATTATTTATTGGATAAAATAGATATTAAAATTTATTATTTTATGATCAATTGACTAATTTGATTTGTTTGATAAAAACATTATTTAAATAGAGGATTGGATGAATATATATATATATATATA
>CATIWR010019831.1:0-15972 GCA_949677035.1 Omphalea diandra | reverse complement strand
AATACCATGAACTTATATTCAATGGAATGAAATGTTGTTTAATGTGATGATATTGTGGAATACATAGATGAAAGATTGTTATACTCTTGATTTATTTATTTTCATGAGATGTTGATAATAATATTTAATAACCTATGTGGCAATAATATTTAATAGCATGTGTGGCAAGGAGATGATAGCCTGTGTGGCAATGATAAAACAGCCTGTGTGGCATAGCTTGTGTGACAATGATATAATAGCCTGTGTGACAATGATATGATAGCCTGTGTGGCAAGAAGATGATAGCCTGTGTGGCAATGATATAATAGCATGTGCGGCAATGATAAAATAGCCTGTGTGGCAATGATAAAATAGCCTGTGTGGCAATTATATGATACCTTGTGTGGCAAGGAGATGATAACCTGTGTGGCCAGGAGATGATAGCCTATGTGGCACAAAAATGATAACTTGTGTGGCAATGATAAAACAGCCTGTGTGGCAAGGAGATGATAGCATGTGTGGCAATGATAAAATACCCTATGTGGCATAGCCTGTGTGACAATGATATAATAGTCTGTGTGACCATGATAAAACAGTCTGTGTGGCGATGATATAATAGCCTGTGTGGCAATGATATAATAGCCTGTGTGGTAATAAAATATAATAGCCTGTGTGATAATAAAATATAATAGCAAGTGTGGCAATAACCTTTGATAGCCTATGTGGTATTTAAGAGGAAAAACTCTTTATTTCGTACATGGATATGATGGTGAGTTATTTATGTTTAATTGTTGTTATGTTATTTATGCAATAACCTTTAATAGCCTATGTGGCATTTAAGAGGAAAAACTCTTTATTTCGTACATAGATATAATGATGAGTTGTTTATGTTCAAATATTGTTACGTTATTTGAGATTGGAGTATCGTTATGCATTTACTTAAAAGTATGCAAACTCACTCTTTTGTATGAAATCTTATTTCAGGAAGAGTAGACTAAAGATTGCATCCAGTATACTTTTCGAAGTCGCTGTCTAGCAGTGTAAGAGAGGTTGGGCCAGTATGCAGTCAATTAGTATTTTAGTTTGTTTATTCATGTATGTTTGTTATAAATAGTTACTAAATGGTGAACAAGAGATATAGTGAAAAAAAAATTTTAATCAGGCCTTTTAAATGACAATGGATAGACTTAGAGAGAAAATTAAATGATTATTAATTGGGGTGTCACATTTAGTGGTATCAGAGTGGGTAAATGATTCTGTAGACATGTGTAGTATGAATGTGATATATATGATATTTGCATTGTGTTAATCTTACATGCATTAGCTTAGAGGAGTATGGATGCACCTGATAGAGTTCATACTGGCCCAGAGGTTAGAAATAAGTTTGTTGAGTCTGTTCATGCACGTGAGCATGTTGACAGTAAGTTATGGCTAGCACCTAAGAGGGGGGAGGGGGGGTGAATTGGATGATAAAAAAAAATTTCTTCAAAATAATACTGGAATGCTAGAGTATTATAATTAACACTGAAGATAAAATGCAATACAAATAATTCAGTGAAACAATAAGTCATAATTTTAATGTTATAATGATGATTAATTAAGATATGATGTGAATTAAAAAGGATGAGTAAAAGATATGAAGGTGAAAGATGTTAAGTCATGAGGAGACAGTAAGTGAAAGTTGTGACGCATAAGTATGTATATGTAAGAAATGAAGAAGAATGATGAAAACTAAGGTATAAGCTAAGTTAGGTGCAAGATCTTCAATGGCTATTAAGATATGTAAGATACATTTATGTGTGACTAAATGACATATTGATGAAGTATTTTAGATGCCTAAATTTGGTATTTGAAGTATCTGGAAGGAAAGAAGGGTTGGATAGTTACATAACTGCCTTGTGTTGATGTTATTACTTATGTTTGTTCAATAGGTGTTTAATATGTGTGCCTATGTACATTTAAATGGCATGATAATGCTTTATAGATGTATGTTAAATTTCTAGAGTTTTTATTTAATGTGTATTGAAGAAAGTAATAAAATGTTGAAAGCAAAGTTTCTGAAAAGGTTAAAATGCTTTATTTGGGCGTTTTAATCTTTTCACACCCTTTTATCTATACTTATGAAACAACTTCTGATAAGTTGGAAAGATTGAAGGTATCTCTCAAAACAAAATAAAAATACTAATAAAGCTTTAGCAAAGAATTGATTGGTAAGAATGATGATATGATATGTAATCAGATGTTTTTCTTGTTGTTATGACGTTCCCAGAGGTTGATATTTATATGACTTTGGGTCATCTGAGCATTGTCATTTATGGAGTTTTTGTTTATATTGTGCTTCATGGTTTAGGATTTTCATAAAATCTAAGGCGATATACTTGTTAGTATTATTGAGTCTTGCAATCTTCTCATCCTAGATATGATGCAGAAGCGACTTACTTTCACGGAGTCAGATTTGCAAAATGAAAGCAGTTAAAAGAAAAATTAAAACTACAGTACATCCACTTATTAATAATTACAAAAGATAATAGCACACTATACTCCATTATAATGGACAACACATAAAGGAGATTCCTTCTTATCCTTTCCTGATCGACTCATGTGATGGAGATAAATTCATTATCTCATAATCCTCGTCATCTCATTCCTGTTGTGCTTTTGCGTCCATCTTTTCTTGTAAAAACACATTCTCCCCATATTTGAGATAAAGATCCTCAATCTCATAGGGGTCTTGTGAGTATGGCTCTAAAAACTGGCTATCTAGGCCCTTCAATTCCTTTCTTAGACCATCTTCCTAGTCTTGGCTTATTGCTTTGAGATCATTATGGTACCTTTTTGGGAGAGTGTCCCATGGAGTATCTCCTGTAAGAGTAGGCCATATTCCCTTGGGGATGATTTTATTTCTTTCGAACATATACTTTTGGAATTCTCTGAACTGTTCATGGTGATGAAGGGCATCTGCCGATAAGGAGAACTGGTAATCCTTGTAGTAATGTAGGCATCATAGCATACGAGGAGTCATACCTGAAGGACTAGTAAGATAAGGCCTATGGACTGTAAAGACTACCCTTTTTGTTTAGTGCTGTCTCATGATAGCAGTATTGTAATCTTGCCTGCATTAAATTGGCCCACCTACTTAATGGCTGGAACCATTCTAAAAATGTGACCAAATGGACATTGTGCTTGGTTCCTCTTTGAAGAGCATGTAAATATTGATCAAAGTGGAGAGGCCTGACTTCGATGGCTATGGTATATAGATGGCAGAAATACCATAGGAAAATGAGCAGTTCCTTGGGCCATATCCATCCTCCATCGTCAAGTGGGGTAAAGTCCATAAAGGTATAGACCTGTAGGAAAGGATAAAAGGGGTAAAATCCCTTGATTTCCATGAATATAAATCTAAAGGTCTTTATTAGTAGGGACTGGTAGGAGAAGACCTGTTTTACAGCCAGGTCAGTAATCTAGGAGTAGGTGGATGGTAGTATTACTTCAGGAGGGATATCTATCTTAAGATAACGCAAATTGAATACTTGGGAAGAGGAAGAGGATGAAGCTGCTAAAGATGATGGAAAAGCCATTGTTGTGATAGGATATAAGTGGAGAAAGGAAATGCTTTGAGGTCTGGATAAGAAGTAAGGGACAAGGTTGGGGTCCCCTTTTATATGCTTAACCTCAAAACAATATTTGCTAAACCAATCCTTCCACCTAAGCAATTGTGGATTTTTAGGATTTTCAAAAAGGACGAATAGTCTATTAGCACTGTGAACCTGTAACCGATGAGGTGGAATTCAAACTTTTTGATTCCATATTTGACAGCCAAGATTTCTTTGAAGGTTAAATAGTAGTACTTTTCTGACTCTTTGAATGTACCACTGGCATGCGCACAGATTCATCGTTTCCTTCCTTTTCTTCTAAGAGAATGGTCCCCAAATGGCTATCACTAGCATCTATCTGGAGCAATCTTTTCCTGTGGAGGAAATCTGTAAAGGTGGCAGCTACTAAAGGTGCTACTTGAGACTTTTGACTGCTAGTGTTTGTGTAGTCCCCTATAGTGGAGAATTTTTTTTTTGAGCATGAGCTGTAAGACTTGGCTTGCTTTACATAATGGGGAACAAAGTTGCGTAGATAGTTGGCAATTCTGAGAAATTGCTGTATCTGTTTCTTTATCATATTCTTATCAGGGAATTTTAATAATTTAGCTGCAAAAATCTGCACATTTCTTGCCTCTACGACAAATAGATTCACTTTATAGACTGTCTAAAATATATGTTGTTGAGATTGTGAGATTACATGACATTCTTGTTTGTGGTATTTTTGACATACAAAGTTTTACGTTAACTTTTGCATGTTATTGGTTATCAAGTGGCTAATTGCAATTTACATATGTTGTGTAAATAGTTAGAATTCTGGTTTAAGCTGATAGCTATATCAGTAGGATTTCTCAAGTATGGGATCAAATATAATGGTTTTTTTTATTTATGATGGGATACTTATAGAAGCACTTAACTCATTGTAAGTGGTTAAATTGTTTGGTTAAATGCTCCTGTTTGGTTAACTCAATCTAATATGTAATGTCCTAACGAACTAATTTTATTGTTCAAGGATGAAATATAGATTGTTTCTAACTATGAATCTATGTTCTATTTGTATTTTTGAGAAGTTAACTTTCTGTTGGGACTTGAGATTGAGTGGGAACATCCGTAAGTTTAAATGCCATTTCAGAAAACCTTCTTCCAGCTGATTAATGTTTCTTGCTTTTGGAAAATAGAGTTCTTATTCAAAAATATAGATCTGACATTAGTTTCATCAATTAATTATTGAGCTACTTATAAATGTAGATGATTAGGTGAGTATCTTGTTATTTTTAGCTACTTACAAGTATTGAATTTCGAGGACGAAATTTTTTATAAGATGGGAAGAAATGTAACATCCCTATCCACATCCATTGACATTATCACATGAACATATTCATTGTATAAATAATATTCATTACATAAATAATATGAAATCCCATATGAACATATTCATTGGATAAATGATCATTTAGTCATGCGATTTGTAGAAGCATGACAATGACATTTGAACCGTTACAGTTGGGACACTTGAACATATATGTAGTGTTTGTATAGTTGCATGGCAAATTATCTTATATTGTGTGCATTTTATAACATCATAAATAATGGAGTTATAGAGCTTATTTAAGATTATAAGGAGCATTTAGGGATTGAGAGATGGATGAAGGTGCTTAAGGAGTGAAGAAGAGGGACTAAAAGAGGAAAAGTAAACTTCCAACCAATGGAAATGAAGCACCATGATTTTATATTATTATAATAAGTTTATATCTAACAATTAGGGTAAGAAAATGAGGGGTAATTCGTGAGGTATAGCAGAAAGAGAGTGAGAAAGAGAGCTAAGGAAGAAAGAAAGAAAGAAAGAAAGAAAGAAAGAAGAAGAAGAAGAAGAAGAAGAAGAAGAAGAAGAAGAAGAAGAAGAAGAAGAAGAAGAAGAAGAAGAAGAAGAAGAAGAAGAAGAAGAAGAAGAAGAAGAAGAGAGGGAGAAGAGTGAGCTACCTAAGGTTTTCTAATTATGGGATAATAGATAAGTTAATTTATCTTCTTCTCACCTTAAATTAACCTCTCATGACATATTAATCATACATGGTTAGTGAGAATTATGGAGTAATTGAGGCAGAGCTCTTGGATGGAAGTTGAATCCAAGAGAACTAGAGTTGTTTGTGTTGTATTCTACTGTTAGAGCAGGAATTTGACCTATGATTTCATAACCCTAAAAGAGGAATTAGGGAAAGTGAAAAATATGAAAGTTGTAGCTTTATGTCTCATATATACAGCTATGAAACAGTTTTGCTTGATTTTTTGCGTGTGAGGAGATATGACTCCTTCAGTAGGACTGGGTCAAATTAGAACTTATATGATCTTAGTCTTCTATTTTCTTATATTTTGATGGCCTTATGTTCTAATTTTGACAAAGTGTTAAACATGAAATTTATAGGGTTATGTCCTCTCTAAATAACTGTCAATCAAGTTTGATTGATTTGCTATGTGGAAGAGATATGGCTTATTGATTGGGACTAACTGTGTACTGGGATTAAACCTCACATTTCTTTTGAATCTATTTTCCAAGAATTTGATGGCCATAGATTCAGAATTTGATGATGGTCTAAACTTGAAAGTTGTATATTTATGTCTGATATACATGCCTATGAAATATTGTTGCCGAATCCAATATGGTTGTTGAGATATAGTCCCATCATCATGATTGGTTGTCATCACATTCCAAACCTACTTACCCTGAGATTTGGTCCTTTGTTTTGGTGACTTTATAGACTAAATTAGACAAAGAGTAAAATATGAAAAATGTTCCTTTATATGCTTTGTAACTAGTGGTAGATTATTATTGCAATTAGATTTGTACAATTTGATAAATACCTAAAAGTGTAAGACCTACTCAGACTGAGATGAGACTGCAATAGGGACAAATTTAAAAATACACCACATTTTCTATGTGTCTGATATTGACTTGAAATTTGAATATGTTGTATCATTATGTGTCCAGTTTATTTGAAAAAAAAGAATCAAGTAATTTGGATGAGTATATCTAGAGTTATTACTATGAGAGTGTAGCAAGCTTAGCCTACCATATAAGGAAAATATGCATAAATACTAGGTCCACTTGCATGAATTATGTCATAGTTGCATAACAAAATGAAAATCTTGCTTTATCATCATGAATTGAATTGGTGTATTGAAATAGGTCCTCGAGGCATTGAGGATAATAGTGGGAATAAGTCAGGACCATCCACGGCTAAATAAGCTTGAAGGATGAGGTATGTAAATAGCTAACGGTACTAAATGTATGATTGGTTAAATACCATGAACTTATATTTAATGGAATGAAATATTGTTTAATGTGATGATATTGTGGAATACATAGATGAAAGATTGTTATACTCTTGATTTATTTATTTTCATTGGATGTTGATAATAATCTTTAATGGCCTATGTGGCGATAATATTTAATAGCCTATATGGTAAGAAGATGATAGCCTGTGTGGCAATGATAAAACAGCGTGTGTGGCATTGACATAATAGCCTGTGTAGCAATGATATAATAGCCTATGTAGCAAAAAGATGATTGCTTGTGTGGCAATGGTAAAACAGCTTGTGTGGCAATGATATAATAGCATGTGTGGAAATGATATGATAGCCTGTGTGGCAAAGAGATGATAGCTTGTGTGGCAATGATAAAATAGCCTGTGTGACAATGATATAATAACATGTATGGCATTGGTATGATAGCCTGTGTGGCAAGGAGATGATAACTTGTATGGCAATGATAGATCAACCTATGTGGCAATGGTATAATAGCTTGTGTGGCAATGATATGATAACCTGTGTGGCAATGATATGATAGCCTATGTGGCAAGGAGATGATAGCATGTGTGGCACGAAGATGATAGCCTGTGTGGTAATGATAACACAGCCTGTGTGGCAATGATATAATAGCCTCTGTGACAAGGAGATGATAGCCTGTGTGACAATGATAAAACAGCCTGTGTGGCAATGATAAAATAGCCTGTGTGGCAATGATAAAATAGCCTGTGTGGCAATGATATAATAGCTTGTGTGACAATGATATGATAGCTTGTGTGGCAATGATAAAACAGCCTATGTGGCATAGCCTGTGTGACAGTGATATAATAGCCTGTGTGGCAATGATAAAATAGCAAGTGTGGTAATGATATGATAGCCTGTGTGGCAAGAGATAATAGCCTGTGTGGCACGAAGATGATAGCCTGTGTGGCACGGAGATGATAGCCTGTGTGGAAATGATACAACAACAAGTGTGGCAATGATATCATAGCCTGTGTGTCAAGGAGATGATAGCCTGTGTGACAATGATAAAATATCTTGTGTGGCATAGCCTGTGTGGCAATGATATTATAGCTTGTGTGGTAATGATAAAACAACATGTGTGACAATGATATAATAGCCTGTGTGGCAATAAAATATAATAGCCTATGTGGTAATAAAATATAATAGCAAGTGTGCCAATAACCTTAGACAACCTATGTGGTATTTAAGAGAAAAAACTCTTTATTTCGTACATGGATATGATGGTGAGTTATTTATGTTCAAATATTATTACGTTATTTGAGATTGAAGTATCGTTATGCATTTACTTACTGAGTATGCAAACTCACTCTTTTGTATGAAATCTTATTTCAGGAAGAGTAGACTAAAGATTACATCCAATATAGTTTTCGAAGTCGTTGTCTAGCAGTGTAAGAGAGGTTGGGCCAGTATGCAGTCAATTAGTATTTTAGTTTGTTTATTCATGTATATTTTGTTATAAATAGTTACTAAGTGGTGAATAAGAGACATAGTAAAAAAAAATAAAATTAATCAGGCCTTTTAAATGACAATGGATAAACTTAGAGAGAAAATTAAATGATTATTAATTGGGGTGTCACATCTAAGGTCACAACTATATATTTGTTCAAAGGGATATATTAGACTACTAATGAAATTTATAATCTTTGTATAGTGCTTTCATATCACTTTTGCAAGGTTATGAAAAGTTATTTGTAATGGAGGACCTAGCAAGCAAGATGACCTTATTCATATTACTTTTGATAATAGTGCTAAATTGAAGAGTGAGGTTGAAATTTTGTGTAAAAGGGAATTTTCTAGCTTTTATTTGAACAATTGTACATGTTTTATTTGTTCTAGGTGTAATTCTTCTTCTTTTAATCATAGTTTTTGTATTACTAGGTTTTCTTTAGTGATGAATGTTTGTTTTCTTCTTTAAACTCTTGTTTTTACATTTCTTCTTCTTTAAAATGTTTAACTTTTAATATTTGTTTTCCTTTTTGTATTAAATGTGATGTTAGCAATGGTAGTTCTTTTAATTCTTGTCAAAACATTTTTGCTTCTTCTTTAAGTGAAAAAAGCTTCCTTTATTCTTCTTCTAATTTTAATGTTTCTAAATCATTGATTTATGATTCTTCTTACTTTAAGCATTGGTTAGGAATAAGATTTTTTTTTTTTTTGATTTCAAGGGTTTTTTTTTAAAATTCTTATGTTTCTAATTCGTTTTCTTGTTCTTTAAGTTTTAGTTCTTTTCTAAAATCTAGATTTTCTATCTAGTTATCTTGTTAAAAAGAAATTTAGTGCTTCAATATTTATCCACATTATTGGAAAATGTTATTTAGGTTTTCAATTTGTTCTTTTGACTGTGTTTTGCAATCTTTTCCCAAAGAACTTAAAGAAAAGAAATTTGTGACGTAAAAGGCAAGAGTGTGTGAGCTTATAAGAGGTAAAAGCCTTATTGTGTGAAACACGAGGAGACTGTCATCTTTTTTAGTGTAAACATGTGAGAGAGTGTTATGATGATTCCATTTTTTTTCTTGCTTCTTATACAATGGCAGGTTTGGAAGAGATAAAAAGGGATGAATTTATGTGCTCCATGAAAGGCATGTTAGATCAAATGATATACTTGATGATAATATTTTAAATTTGAACAATAATTTGAGTCAAGCTTGCAAAAACAACTACAAGCCAAAAATAACAAAAATCTATGGAAATGGTTGTCCTAAAGAGTGCTTAGTATAGGAAAAGCAAGCAGAGATTGTGTTTGAATACCACAACTTTTCTAAGGAAAATAAGGCAACGATTGTTGTTGTTAGCTTTAAAGAAGATGTCTTGTTATGGTAGGAACAATTATCATATGCTATAAAGTATTATGGGCAAAATCCTATCTCTACATGAAGAGGGATAAAAAGAAGATTGTGCAAAAGGTATGCCCCAAATTCCTATGAAGAATTGTTTCCAAGGCCTACACAAGCTTCTAAGGCTACCATTGATGATGAGATTATTGCATCTAAAGGTACAATGGACATTTAAACTTCTTTTTTACATGATGATACAAGCATTAAAGGGGCAAGATTTTGAACATGATTGTGCAAATAAAGAGGCTATGATTGTATTAGAGAATGGTGATAGTACTAGTTTACATATTGATAAGACATTACCATTAGAAGTTTATTCTAATGTTCAAATTGTAAATCTCACCCATGATGATGAACTTGTTGATCAACTAAAAAAAATAAACAAAAAGAGAGAGAGAGAGAGAGAGAGAGAGAGAGAGAGAGAGAGTGCACATGAGAGTGAAAAAGAGATAATTATTGCACAACAAAAGGAGAAATGTGTGAAAACTTTAGAGAGATATGAGTCTAGAGTGGTAAAGGGAAAGTTTAGAGAGGATGCACCAAACCCAAGATATGTAAATCCAAAAGGAGAGGGTGAGAAAAATAAAAATCTTTATGAAAAGAAGAGTGATGAGAGCTATTCTTCCAAAGAGCCTACAACTATGTATTTGTTCAAAGGATAGTTTATGTGTTTCTTCTTCTTTAAACTATTGCTATTTAAGCCTCACATCACATCATGGCATCAACAAAAGTGAATGAAAGTGCAAGTTTGCAGGAGTAACCATTAAACAAAAGTGAATAAGGAATTATGCGAGTTAACCTACAAAAATGTGAAAATGAAGAGTTTGTGTTTTTTGAATTAGAATAACTATTTAAACAACGGATAATATCATGATAACAATAAAAGTAAAAGAAATCAGAAGTTTACACATGTAACCATTTAAGCAAAAGTGATTATTGAATTACATGAGTTACCCCACAAAGATGTGAAAATGAAGTGCGTGTGTTTTTTGCGTTAGAATTGTTGTTTAAACCACAATAACATCACCACGTCAATAATAACAAAAGAAATTGAAAGTTTGCACAAGCAACCATTTAGGCAAATGTGAGTAATGAATTGCATGAGTTACCTCATAATGATGTGAAAACAAAGTGTATCCATTTTTTTGCTTTAGAATTGCTATTTAAGCATCAAATAACATCATCGAATCAATAAAAGCAGAAGCAAGAAGAAGTTGCACGCGTAACCATTTAAGCAAAAGTGAGTAAGGAATTGCATGAGTTACCCTACAATGATATGAAAAAGAAAAGTATGTCTTTTTTACTTTAGAATTGCTATTTAAGCCTTATATGTCATCATCACATCAAAGAAAGTATAAGAAAGTAGATATTTGCATGAGCAATTATCTAAGCAAAAGTGAGTAAGGAATTGCTCGAATTACCCCACAAAGATGCAAAATCACATCAAAGAAAGTATAAGAAAGTGGATATTTGCATGAGTAATTATTTAAGCAAAAATGAGTAAGGAATTGCTCGAATTACCCCACAAAGATGCAAAAATGAAGCGAATGTATTTTTTTGCATTAAAATTGCTTTTTAAGCCTCAGATAACGTCATTGCATCAATAAAAGCAAAAGAAAGTGGAAGTTAGCATGAGTAACCATTACACAAAAGTAAGTTGAGTAAGGAATTACACGAGTTACACCACAAAGATGTGAAAATGAAGTGTATGTGTTTTTTGTATTAGAATAGTTATCTAAACTTCAAATAACATCATCACGCCAGTAAAAGCAAAATAAAATGGAAGTTAGCATGTGTAACCATTTTAGCAAAAGTGAGTAAGATAATTCATAAGGCTTCAGTTGTCTAGATGCATATACAATACCATACCATGTTGTATTAAAACACATCCCAAACCTTGATGAGAGGCATCACTATATACTACAAATCCTCTATTACGAATAGGAATGGCTAATGCTGGAGCAGATGTCAATCTATATTTTAATTCATTAAAACTCTGTTGACATGCTTTAAACCACTAAAATGCTGTATTTTTCTAAAGTAACATAGTCAAATGAGCACCTATAAGTGAAAATCCCTCAACAAATCGACAATAATACCTAACAAGTCCTAAGAAACTTCAAACTTCTACAACATTCTTTGCGGTCTCCCATTTTACTATTGCTTCAACTTTGTTTTGATCCACCTCTATGCCCTTTTCAGAAACTATATGTCATGAAAATACCACATGGTCAATCCAAAACTCGCACTTGGTTAATTTAGCAAATAATTGTTTTTCTCTCAAAATTTGCAACATAATCCTTAAATGTTGTTAAAACTTCTTTTTGCTCCTTGAATACACTAGTATGTCATTAATGAACACAATTATAAATTTTTCTAAGTAAGGCTGGAATTCTTTGCTCACATGAGTCATAAACACAACTGGTGTATTAGTCAAATTAAATGGCATCACCAAAAATTCATAATGCCTATACCTAGTTCGAAAGCTGTCTTTGGTACATTTAGGTTTGAAATTTTGAGTTGATAATATCCTGATTTCAGGTCAATTTTAGATAACACTCGTGCTCTTTATAACTGGACAAACAAATCATTTATCCCTAGTTAAGGATGCTTGTTCATAGTAACCCGATTTAATTACCTGTACACAGCCTCATTGTTCCATCTTTTTTTTTAACAAATAATATTAGAGCACCCCAAGGTGACACACTAGGTCTAATGAATCCCTTTTCAAGTAGTTCCTACAATTTGGTCTTTAATTCTGTCAACTTTGCTGGAGCCATCCTATAAGGTGGAATGGATATTGGTGTAGTTTGTGGGACTAATTCAATTGTCAATTCTATCCCCCTATTAGGTGGCAAACCAGGCAAGTCAGTTGGGAACACATCTAAAAACTCATTTACCATGAAAATATTCTCAAGTATTTCATTTGTGAACCTTATGTCTACCATGTGCCAAATATGCCTTATAACCACTTTTAATCATGTGAAAAGCCTTGATATCAGAAACTAGACACATAAGCACAATTTGTCTTTCCCCTTGAAACACAACACTTGTATGATTTAAAGATTTTAGAACAACTTCCTTAGCAAAACAATTCACTAGTGTATGATATTTGGACAACCAGTCCATTCCTATTATCAGATAAAATTCATGAAGCGACAACAATACTACATCAACATTCAATTCAACATCATCAATGTGAATCACACAATCATGACAACCTTATCCATAACCATCACATCTTTCAAAGGAGTACTAATATAGATTAAAATCTAAAGGTTGATGCTTACTACATAATTGTGATGCCATGTTCAATGAAATAATTGAATGTGTGGAGCTAAGATCAATTATTGCATCAACTTCTAAATCATGGAGAAAAAGTTTACAAGTGATTACTTCTGAAGCAACAAAAGCTTCTTGCCTAATCATGGAAAATACTCTCGCCTATGTCGGGGGTCTATAACTTTGACCTTTTGAACGACTTATACCTTGGCCAATTGTGGTTGTTCTACCTCTGCCTTTGCCCTTGTCAAATGATACTCAAACTCCACTTGCTTTTGAAATGTCAACTGTGGACTCTAATAGAGCTTTGCCTCTACCTCTGCCTCTGCCTTAGCCTTCCTTTGACATTTTAAATCATTCAGGACAATCTCTAAGAATATGATGAAAAGACCTACAAAAGTAGCACCAATTAGTCAATTTTCTATATTCACCAATATGTTGCCTGCCACAATGTATACATAAGGGTCGTTGTTGCATAACTTGGCCTTGACCTCTATTTATATATGATGAAACTCCTAATCCTCCTTTGCCTCTATAGATAGAGTGACTACCCCTAGCACTAGACTATGATGGCATATAATCTCCACGTTTACCTTTCTTTTTATTAAAATCTCCTATAAAACTTAATAGGCCTCCTTTTTACTCGTTGCTCTATCCTTTCTTTTTCTAATATTTCCACCTTGATTGTAATAGCTTTTACTTGGTATAACTTTCAAGATTTGCAGTTGTGATCTTACTTATGATCTTATATCTCAGCCCCTCTTCAAACTTTTGACATTTGTCTTTCTCAGTGACCACCATGAAGGATGCATAATGACATCATCAATTTTATGACATACAATAAAATATGCCATTTTTAAAAAATTTATCAATAACAACAAAAATAGAATCCTTACCATGTTTTGATCTAGGAAACCCCTAAAAAAATCCATAGATATATCAACCTAAGGTGAACTAGGAATGAGTAAAAGCATATAAAGACCATGTGATTTTGATTTAGATTTAGCTTGTTTGCGTGCAATGCATCTATCACACACTTTTTGAACATCAATTCACATATTAGACTAATAAAAGTGCTCATGCAAAACATCTAAAGTCTTTTAAACTCCAAAGTGATCCGTAAGTCCACCACTATGGGCTTCCTTAACTAGCAATTAGCATAAAAAACTCTTAGGCACACAAAGTTTGTTATCTTTAAATAAGTAACCATCATGCCTAAAGAATCTATCAAAAACACCCTTTTCACAATTTGTAAAGAAATCACAAAAATTTGAATCTCTAGCATACAATTCTTTGATATACTCAAAACCAAGTAATTAACATCAAGAATAAGAAGAAGAGTATACCTCTGAGATTGTGCATCAACCCTTATATTTTCCTTATCTTGTTTATATGTTATGATAAATGGAAAAGACTCAATAAATTCACTCCACTTAGCATATCTTTTGTTCAATTTTTTTTTATCCTTTAAGGTATTTAAGAGTTTCATGGTCTGTATGAATGACAAATTCCTTGGGCCAAGGATAATGCTGCCATGTTTGCAAAGCCCTAAATAAAGCATACATCTCATTATCATAAGTTGGATATTTGAATGAAGGTCTATTAAGTTTTTTACTAAAGTAAGCTATGGGCCTCCTTTCTTGCATTAAAATAGCAGCAATAAGCAAAATTGAGGCATCACATTCAATTTCAAAAGTATTAGCAAAGTTAGGCAAAGCTAATAAAGCTGCATTAGTTAATTTAAATTTCAACAAGTCAAAAGCATGCTGTTGTGCCTCTGACCATTTAAAACCAACACTCTTTTTGATAATTTCAGTTATGAGAGCTACAATATTACTAAAATCCTTTATAAACATCCTATAAAAACTTGTTAACCCATGAAAGGACCTTACCTCATTTACACTAAATGGAATCAGCCATGCCATGATGACACTTACCTTTCTTCATTAACTTCTATTCCATCTTTGCTAACAACAAAACCTAGAAAAACAAGTTTATAAGTACAAAACGAACACTTTTTAAAGTTAATATACAACTTTTATTTTCATAAAACTTTAAAAACTAGTTTTACATGCTCCAAATGCTCTTCTAAAGACTTAGAATAAACAAGAATGTCATCAAAATAAATAGCTACAAATTTTCTTAAATATGCATGTAAGATATGGTTCATCAATCTCATGAAAGTGTTAGAGCATTAGTTAGCCCAAAAGGCCCAACTAACCATTCATACAATCCATATTTAGTTTTAAAAATTGTTTTCTATTTATCCCCTTCACACATCTTAATTTGATGATAACCACTTTTCAAATCAATTTTAGAAAACATGCATGCACCATGCAATTCATCTAACTTGCCATCTAACCTAGGAATTGGATGCCTATACTTAATGGTTATCTTATTAATGGCCTTACAATCAACACACATATGCTAAAATCCATCCTTTCTTGGTGCTAATAAAACATGAACTACACAAGGACTCATACTTTCCCTTACCAAGCTTTTTCCCATGAGCTCTTCTACTAGCTTTTAAAGCTCATTTGTCTCCTCGGGGTTGCTCCTATAAGCGAGCCTATTTGGAATTTGAGAGCCCAAAATGAAATCAATTTGGTGCTTAATTCTTCTTAAGGGTGGCAATCCTTTGGGTACATCCTTGGGAAACAAATATGAAAAGTTATGTAATAAGGAAACAAAACCACTAGGAAGAATATTGGTTAGATCATCATTAAAAGAAAAACACATTACTTTCACATCTTTATACAAAAGCATAGTCATGGGTGTTTTGGCTAGCAAAGCTTTCCTCATAACCATTTCTTTTACAAATATAGTGTAATGACCAATTCATTTTAGCTCTGATACCAATAACTATAACAACCATATTCATTTACATAACTCATATCATTCATGTTCAAAATACATATGCATAAAGGTTTTATCCATCCTACACACAATCAAACATTTATTTG